>CM053789.1:686683797-686701297 GCA_028749045.1 Cupressus sempervirens | reverse complement strand
GAACATCTCGTACAGAACCCTTTACCCTCGAACTCATTGTTGCCACTACTCGGAAAGAAGCCTCGAGTCTGTACGAGATGCACCGCACACGTAGCCACCTCAATTGTAAGGCCACTCAGAGACATCTATTTCCCAGGCATATGCCTCCTACACGCCTATTGAGGTGCACCCACACAGACAAAATCCTTCTCGATCACAACAAACATTTTCCCATGATGAAGAGCTTGTTGTCGAAGTGCCAATGGAGACCACCGTGCTGAAGGGTGAAGGGTTGTGCGAGTCCAAAACATGGCTGGTTATGTGATTGTCGGGGGCATCATTGTGCACGCGACCACCTCAATTATAAGGCTGCTCAAGGGCATCATGTATAACACCCCCTTCGCACATTTATAGGTGATGAGAACGCGGCCGCATACACGAACATGTCTAACCTCTGGAAAATATCTCCTTTCCCAGCATAGCCTCGCTAACCATTCCCCGTGATACGTGATCTGCCAGCGTAGGTACAAAAAAGTTCCTACGGGTGAACACTCTCACACTAGCATTGTCAGCCAAGCTTCAATCTCATGCACATGCACATACCAAAGAACTGCACCATAAGGGAACCACCCGCGAGCACCCACATCTCGGCAAAAAGCATTCATGAAATTTCTTCCCCTAGACAGACACGTTGGGCCTACACTTGTCAGAGCATTGCAAAGATGACCACTCTGGTTCGTAGGAGCCTAAGAAGAACATCTCGTACGAAACCCGTTCCCCCAAAATGCTCGAATCACAAATGCTCACAGAAGAGTCGTAATACAAAGATGTACACCATGCACGCAACTGAGTAAGGACACTCAGAGACATCCATTTCCTAGGCATATGCCCCCTACACACTTTTTGGTGTAGCTCGTACAAACGGCCATAATTCGACAAGCCCTCCCAGAATTTTGCATCTAAAGAGAGATGAAACACCTTGCAGTTTTTGTCCACACAATGCAAACACCGAACACTCTCTTTAGGGGGGGCTGAAGAAGAGTATCTCCCGTAGAACCCATGAGCCGCAGTCGTTCAGATCACACAGGGCAGGACATGGCATGGAGAGTTTCCGCATCCAAAAAAAATTATCGGTAATACTCTATGCTTCTACTAGCTTGGACCACAAAGGCTATCACGACAGTGCCATGCACTTCTGTAGGATGAGACAGTGAAGAGGCAAGCACACACCGAGAATGCACTAGCGAATAAATTATGTGGCAACCAAACCTTTCGCCGGCCCCCCTCTCAATCCCAAGGCTCTACCAATTGGCAAAAACATAGGGTGGAGAGTGGACCCTTGATGAAATTAGGGACGTCGAGCAATGCACCCGTGCAACCATCTCTTTCCGTCTTGCTGTCCAGGCAAGATAAAAATGCAATGATAGAACGTGTCAATGAGACAGAGCCCTTGGCTAAAAGATACAACTCCATACACACTCAGCAACAAGCGCATCTTAGAATCGAACACCAAATGTGCAGTGTGTTGCAAGCCATGCAGACACCTACATATAGGGTATATCCAACAAAACAAAGCGACAAGTACTTCCCACCAGCTCCACCACTGCGATATTATCGAATGGGATATATACTCACTGCCACAGATTAATGACCATCATTACTGTCTCAGAATAGATACAAGCACATCGAGCTTCATCCGATCAACTGGATGAATTTCACCTTGAAGGGGCCCAATCCAAAAGTTCTAGAGGTCATCTCCTGGAACTCTCAAGAACAAGGCCCATCTTACATGCAAACTCTGCTACTGCGTAAACATAGGTTCCAATTAAAGAGAAACTGCAAGGCTGTCACAATGGCCCGAGGCCAATGCTCCGACTAAGTCAATTTTCTCTTGCAATCACCATGCTGCCGTTCACAAAGAGATCTCCCCATTCACTTGTGACGTGACGTACAATCCAAGTGCTAGACAGGAGCTCGCCCTTGAAAGGCCACTTTCCAAGGCATCCCCCAATGAGACATTGGAACAACAACCACTGTCAAACCATTCCCAATGTTGTGCCAATCGATTTGGCACAGAGGCAACCTTGGGGAGCTCCTGCGTAGCAATCAAGATGTGCTTTTGTACCCATCTCTCACAAATACCAATGTTAGCTATGAATAAATTTGGAATCCAAGGGCTCGCATCCATCGATATTGTTGACACTGGGTCTATATACAAAGGCCACGGAGAGGTTCCGAGAAGAGAAGCCCCCCCTACTCGCTCGCACAAACATCCCAAATTCTAGATACAAGCTCCCACCCTTAGCATCGCTCTCCAGATCACCGCAATGACACACATTGGAATGAGAACCACTGTCGAACAACTCCTGAAATTGTGGCAATGGAGTGAGAAAGAGGAGCAACTTTGGGGAGAGGCGCATAGCAAACGGGCTGCTCCTTCATTCCGCTCTTATATATAGATCTGATGTCGCTGATTTCATTTGGAATCTGAGGCTGCATTTTTCCTTGCCCACACGAGCAATGGCTCTTCTGATCAAATGGCAACGGGGAGCTTCTGATAACAAAGGCTCCCTTGTCACTCGTGATGCACAGCCCAACTACTAGATGACGGCTCACCCTTTAGATTGCTGCCCAGGAAACCACCACAATGGCACCATTGGAATGACAACCGCTGCTGAACCATTCAAAAAATTTTGTGCCAAAGAAGTTGTTGCAAAGAGAATGACTCTGGGGAGAGAGCACTCGCATAGCAAAATCGGGATGGCTTCACGGCCCTTCCAATATAGAAACGATGCTGGTGCCAATGTTCGAAATCTGAATAATGTGTCTTTCTCAAACACCAGCACTGATTCTATTGGGGAGGGTTGCTAAGAGCTTTTTTTATCAAAGCCTCCCATTGTAGCTGCGATAGGCATGCAAAAAATTTTGCTAGAGCGCCAAGCACCCACCCACCTCATGGCTAGAGACAAGGGCTCGCCATTAGATCAAATTCAAAATCACAGAACAGACGCGGTGTATAATGGCAACCGCTGCGAAGTCTCTTCTGTAATTGTGTCGGCCGAGTGATTGAAGAAGGTTATCTAAGAGAGGGTCCAAGTGTAGGCATTCATTCGGGGATTCGTGCTAATGGCATTAATTTATGCAATACCCGAGCAACACCGAATGGAGGCGCTAGATGAGGGCTCCCATTTTAGATCGAGTTTTAAAATCACCAAGAAGACGCTGTGAGGGCTGGCAACCGCTACCAAACCTTTTTCCAAAATTGTGCTAGCTAAGTGACAAGAAAACATGATCTAAAGGAGAGTCCAAGAATAGCACCCTCGAGGGTGGGCTTCATGCCCCTCTAATTGATTCAACGTCGGCGTCCACCGTTTCAAAATTTGACATATCCATCTGCCCTAACAGTGGTGTTGAATCAATGAGTCGGGCACGGGAGAGGCTCGCGACAACCACCTCTCCCATTGTAGCTGTGATAGGCATGCAAAAAAAAATTCTACAGTGCCAAAGCACCCACCTCATGGCTATAGACAAGGGCTCACCATCAGATCAACTTTGAAATCGCAGAACAGACGCGGTGTAGAATGGCAACCACTACCAAGCCTCTTCCGTAATTGCATCGGTCGAGTGATCGAAGAAGGTGATCTAAGAGAGGGTCCAAGCATAGGCATTCGTTGGGGGATTCCCACCGATGGCATAAATTTATGCAACACCCAAGCAACATCGGATGGAGGTGCTACACGAGGGCTCATGTTTTAGATCAAGTTTTAAAATCACCAAGTAGATGCGGTGAGGGCTGGCAACCGCTGCCAAACCTTTTTCCAAAATTGTGCCAGCTGAGTGACAAGAAAACATTATCTAAAGGAGAGTCCAAGTATAGCACCCACAAGGGTGGGCTTCATGCCCCTCTAATTGATTCAACGTCGGCGTCCACTATTTCAAAATCTGACATATCCATCCGCCCTGATAGCGGCGTTAAACCAATATGAGGGGGGCACGGGAGAGGCTCATAGCAAACCACCTCTCCCATTGTAGCCATGATAGGCATGCAAAAAATTTTGCTAGAGCACCAAGCACCCACCTCATGGCTATAGACAAGGGCTCGCCATTAGATCAACTTTGAAATCGCAGAACAGATGCGATGTAGAATGGCAACCACTGCCAAGTCTCATCCGTAATTGCGTCGATCGAGTGATTGAACAAGGTGATCTAAGAGAGGGTCCAAGCATAGGAATTTGTTAGGGGATTCGCACTGATGGCATAAATTTATGCAATACTCGATCAGCAGCGGACGGAGGTGCTAGACGAGGGCTCCCATTTTAAGATCGAGTTTTAAAATCACCAAGTACACGCAGTGAGGGCTGGCAACCACTGCCAGACCTTTTTCCAAAATTGCGCCAGTTGAGTGACAAGAAAACATGATCTAAAGGAGAGTCCAAGAATAGCACCCTCGAGGGTGGGCTTCATGCCCCTCTAATTGATTCAACGTCAGCGTCCACCATTTCAAAATCTAACATATCCATCCGCCCTAATAGCGGCGTTGAATCAATGAAGGGGGCACAGGAGAGGCTCACGGAAACCACCTCTCCCATTGTAGCCTAGATAGGCACGTAAAAAATTTTGCTAGAGAAACAAGAACCCACCTCATGGCTATAGAGAACGGCTCGCCATTAGATCAACTTCGAAATCACAGAACAGACGCGGTGTAGAATGGTAACCGCTACCAAGTCTCTTCTATAATTACGTTGGTCGAGTGATCGAAGATGGTGATCTAAGAGAGGGTCCAAGAATAGGCATTCATTGGGGGATTCGCGCTGATGGCATAAATTTATGCAACACCTGAGCAACACCAGACAGAGGTGCTAGACGAGGGCTCCCATTTTAGATCAAGTTTTAAAATCACCAAGTAGACGCAGAGAGGGCTGGGAAGCACTGCCAAACCTTTCTTTGAAATTGCGCCAGCTGAGTGACAAGAAAACATGATCTAAAGGAGATTCCAGGAATAGCACCCTCGAGGGTGGGCTTCATGCTCCTCTAATTGATTCAACGTCGGCGTCCACCATTTCAAAATATGACATATCCATCCGCCCTGACAGCGGCATTGAATCAATGAGGGGGGCATGGGAGAGGCTCGTGGCAACAACCTCTCCCATTGTAGCTGCGATAAGCACGCAAAAAAATTTTCTAGAGTGCCAAGCACCCAGCTCATGGCTAGAGACAAGGGCTCACCATTAGATCAACTTCGAAATCGCAGAACAGACGCGGTGTAGAATGGCAACCGCTACCAAGCCTCTTCCATAATTGCGTCCGTAGAGTGATTGAAGAAGCTGATCTAAGAGAGGGTCCAAGCATAGGCATTCGTTCGAGGATTTGTGTCGGTGGCAAAAATTTATGCAACACACGAGCAACACTGGATGGAGGTGCTAGATGAGGGCTCCCATTTTAGATCAAGTTTTAAAATCACCAAGTAGACGCGGTGAGGGCTGGCAACCGCTGCCAAACCTTTTTCCAAAATTGTGCTAGATGAGTGACAAGAAAACATGATCTAAAGGAGAGTCCAGGAATAGCACCCTTGAGGGTGGGCTTCATGCCCCTCTAATTGATTCAACGTCGGCATCCACCATTTCAAAATTTGACATGTCCATCCACCTTGACAGTGGCATTAAATCAATGAGGGGGGCACGGGAGAGGCTCACAGCAACCACCTCTCCCATTGTAGCCACGATAGCCATGTAAAAGATTTTGCTAGAGTGCCAAGCACCCACCTCATGGCTAGAGACAAGGGCTCCCCATTAGATCAACTTCAAAATCGCAGAACAGACGCGGTGTAGAATGGCAACCGCTGCCAAGTCTCTTCTGTAATTGGGTTGGTCGAGTGATCAAAGAAGGTTATCTAAGAGAGGGTCCAAGCATAGGCATTCATTGGGGGATTTGCACCGATGGCATAAATTTATGCAATACCCGAGCAACACTGGATGGAGGTGCTAGACAAGGGCTGCCATTTCAGATTGAGTTTTAAAATCATCGAGTAGACGCGGTGAGGGCTGGCAACCGCTGCCAAACTATTTTTTGAAATTGCGCCAGCTGAGTGACAAGAAAGCATGATCTAAAGGAGAGTCCAGGAATAGCACCCTCGAGGGTGGGCTTCATGCCCCTCTAATTGATTCAAAGTCGGTGTCCACCATTTCAAAATCTGACATATCCATCCGCCCTGACAACGGCGTTGAATCAATGAGGGGGGCACGAGAGAGGCTCACGGAAACCACCTCTCCCATTGTAGCCATGATAGGCACGTAAAAAATTTTGCTAGAGTGCCAAAGCACCCACCTCGTCGCTATAGACAAGGGCTCACCATTAGATCAACTTCGAAATCAAAGAATAGACGTGGTGTAGAATTGAAACCGCTGCCAAGTCTCTTTCGTAATTGCGTTGGTCGAGTGATCAAAGAAGGTGATCTAAGAGAGGGTCCAAGTGTAGGCATTCGTTGGGGGATTCACGTCGATGGAAAAAATTTATGCAATAAATGAGCAACACCGGATGGAGGTGCTAGACGTGGGCTCCCATTTTAGATCGAGTTATAAAATCACCAAGTAGACGCGGTGAGGGCTGGCAACCACTGCCAAACCTTTTTTTGAAATTGCGCCAGCTGAGTGACAAGAAAACATGATCTAAAGGAGAGTCTAGGTATAGCACCCATGAGGGTGTGCTTCATGCCCCTCTAATTGATTCAACATCATCGTCCAAAGTTTCAAAATCTGACATATCCATCCGCCCTGATAGCGGCGTTGAATCAATGAGGGGGGCACAGGAGAGGCTCGTGGCAACCACCTCTCCCATTGTAGCCACAATAGGCATGCAAAAAAAATTTCTAGAGTTCCAGGCACCCACCTCATGGCTAGAGACAAGGGCTCGCCATTAGATCAACTTCAAAATCGTAGAACAGACGCGCTGTAGAATGGCAACCGCTGCCAAGTCTCTTTCTTAATTGCGTCGTTCGAGTGATCAAAGAAGGTGATCTAAGAGAGGGTCCAAGCATAGGCATTTGTTGGGGCATTCGCGCCGATGGCAAAAATTTATGCAATAAATGAGCAACACCGGACGGAGGTGCTAGACGAGGGCTCCCATTTTAGATCGAGTTATAAAATCACCAAGTAGACGTGGTGAGGGCTGGCAACTGTTGCCAAAACTTTTTCCAAAATTGTCCCAGCCGAGTGACAAGAAAACATGATCTAAAGGAGATTCTAGGTATAGCACCCACGAGGGTGGGCTTCATGCCCCTCTAATTGATTCAACGTCGGCGTCCACCGTTTCAAAATCTGACATATCCATCCACCCTGACAGCGATGTTGAATCAATGAGGGGGGCATGGGAGAGGCTCACAACAACCACCTCTCCCATTGTAGTAGTGATAGGCACGCAAAAAATTTTACTAGAGCGCCAAGCACCCACCTCATGGCTAGAGACAAGGGCTCACCATTAGATCAACTTTGAAATCAAAAAACAGACGCGGTGTAGAATGGCAACCGCTGCCAAGTCTGTTCCATAGTTGCGTCGGTCGAGTGATCGAAGAAGGTGATCTATGAGAGGGTCCAAGTGTAGGCATTCATTGGGGGATTCATGCCAATGGCATAAATTTATGCAATACCCGAGCAACACCAAACGGAGGTGCTAGATGAGGGCTCCCATTTTAGATTGAGTTTTAAAATCACCAAGTAGACGCAGTGAGGGCTGGCAACCGCTACCAAACCTTTTTCTGAAATTGCGCCAGCTGAGTGACAAGAAAACATGATCTAAACGAGAGTCCAGGAATAGCGCCCTCAAGGGTGGGCTTCATGCCCCTCTAATTGATTCAACATCGCCGTCCACCATTTCAAAATCTGACATATCCATCCACCCCGACAGCAGAATTGAATAAATAAGGGGGGCACGGGAGAGGCTCACGGCAACCACCTCTCCCATTGTAGCCACGATAGGCATGCAAAAAATTTTGCTAGAGCGCCAAGCACCCACCTCATGGCTAGAGACAAGGGAGAGAACTGGAGACCATTGGAATGACAACTGTTGTCGAACCATTCTAAAAATTTTGTGCCAAAGAAGTTGTTGCGTAGAGAATGACTCTAGGGAGAGAGCCCTCGTATAGCAAAATTGGGATGGCTTCATGGCCCTCCCAATAGAAACGATGCTGGTGCCAATATTCCAAATCCGAATAACGTGTCTTTCGTGAACACCAACACTGATTCTATTGGGGAGGGTCACTGAGAGCTTTTGTTATCAAAGCCAAGTCTCTTCTATAATTGCGTCGGTCAATTGATCGAAGAAGGTGATCTAAGAGAGGGTCCAAGCATAGGCATTCATTGGGGGATTCGCGTTGATGGAAAAAATTTATGCAATACCCGAGCAACATCGGATGGAGGTGCTAGACGAGGGCTCACATTTTAGATCAGGTTTTAAAATCACCAAGTAGAGGCGGTGAGCACCGGCAACCGTTGCCAAACCTTTTTCCGAAATTGTGCCAGCTGAGTGACAAGAAAACATGATCTAAAGGAGAGTCCAAGAATAGCACCCTCGAGGGTGGGCTTCATGCCCCTCTAATTGATTCAATGTCGGTGTCCACCATTTCAAAATTTGACATATCCATCTGCCCTGAACGTGGTGTTGAATCAATGAGGGGGGCATGGGAGAGGCTCAGGGCAACCACCTCTCCCATTTTAGCTATGAGAGGCATGCAAAAAAATTTTCTAGAGTGCCAAGCAACCACCTCATGGCTAGAGACAAGAGCTCGCCATTAGATCAACTTTGAAATTGTAGAACAGATGCGGTGTAGAATGGCAACCACTGCCAAGTCTCTTCCGTAGTTGCGTCGGTGGAGTGATCAAAGAAGATGATATAAGAGAGGATCCAAGAGTAGGAATTTGTTGGGGGATTCGAACCGATGGCATAAATTTATGCAATACCCGAGCAACACCGGACGGAGGTCCTAGATGAGGGCTCCCATTTTAGATCTAGTTTTAAAATCACCAAGTAGATGTGGTGAGGGCTGGCAATCGCTGCCAAACCTTTTTCCGAAATTGTGCCAGCTGAGTGACAAGAAAACATGATGTAAAGGAGAGTCGAGGAATAGCACATCGAGGGTGGGCTTCATGCCCCTCTAATTGATTCAACATCGGTGTCCACTATTTCAAAAACTGACATATCCATCCGCGTTGACACCAGCATTGAATCAATGAGAGGGGCATGGGAGAGGCTCACGGAAACCACCTCTAATATATAAGCTATTAGTGCGAGGCTCACTCTACATTAGAAAATAGCGAAAACACTGACTACTACCTTAAAAATCCAAATCCTTGAAAATTTTGACCAAACAGCCATTCACGACCCAATTTTTTATGAGGTCGGCAGAGGAGCAAAAGATTGTCATCGGTTAGGAGATGTGAGTTCATGGAGCCAAGGGACTGAAATGGTCATCGAGCTCATCCGATCAACTGGATGAATTTCACCTTGAAGGGGGCCCAATCCAAAAGTTTTGGAGGTCATCTCCTGGAACTCTCAAGAACAAGGCCCATCTTACATGCAAACTCTACTACTGCGCAAACATAGGTTATAATTAAAGAGAAATTGCGAGGCTGTCACAATGGCTCGAGGCCAATGCTCTGACGCAGTCAATTTTCTCTTGCAATCACCATGCCACCGTTCACAGAGAGATCTCCACATTCACTTGTGACGTGATGCACAATCCAAGTGCTAGACGCGAGCTCGCCCTTGAAAGAAAGACCACTTTCCAAGACATCCCCCGATGACACATTGGAATGACAACCACTGTCGAACCATTCCCAATGTTGTGCCGATCAAGTTGGCATAGAGGCGACCATAGGGAGCTCCCGCGTAGCAATCAGGATGTGCTTTCATACCCATCTCTCACAAAAACCAATGTTAGCTGTGAATAAATTTAGAATTCAAGGCTCGTATCCATTGATATCATTGGCACTGGGTCTATATATTCAAAGGCCACGGAGAGGTTCCGATAAGAGAAGCCATCCACGACACCATTTTTGGAGCTAGCCCAGAACGAGATTGGGTCGGCCAGCATGGTGACTTACTGACTTGGTGAGAGTACTTGGAACTGTCAAGAACAAAGGCCAATCTTACATGCAAACTCTGCTACTGCGCAAACATAGGTTACAATTATAGAGAAATTGCAAGGCCGTCACAATGGCCCGAGGACAATGCTCCGACTACTAAGTCAATTTTCTCTTGCAATCGCAATGCCACCGTTCACAAAGAGATCTCCCCATTCACTTGTGACGACGCACAATCCAAGTGCTAGACAGGAGCTCACCCTTGAAAGGCCACATTCCAAGACATCTCGATGACACATTGGAATGACAACTGCTGTCAAACCATTCCCAATGTTCTGCCGATAGAGTTGGCACAGACGCGATCTTAGGGAGCTCCCGCGTATTGATTGAGAAGTGCTTTCGTACCCATCTCTCACAAAAACCAATGTTAGTTGAACAATTTTAGAATCCAAGGCTCGGATCTATCGATATCGTCGGCACTGGGTCTATATTCAAAGGCCATGGAGAGGTTCCGATAAGAGAAGCTCCCCTGCTCGCTTGCACAAACATGCCCAAATGCTAGACGCAAGCTCCTGCCCTTAGCATCGCTCTCCAGATCACCGTAATGACACGTTGGAATGACAACCACTGTCAAACAACTCCCAAATTTGTGCCGATGGAGTGAGAAAGAAGAGCCAGATCGGGTTGACGAAAATGGCTAAGCCAGATTAGGTCGGCCAGCATGGCTCGGCCACCATTTTTTTCTGAGAGCTTTCAATATTAAAGCTCCCATGTAGCCACGATAAGTACACCATGACAAATTTTTAGAGCGCCAAGCACCCATAGCAAATTGCCATTATTAAAAGCAACGTCGAAGTGCTAGAGAAGGGATCACGTTTAGATCAAGTTTTAAAACCACAAAAAAGACACGCCATGGATCGGCAACCGCTGCCTCACCTTTTCTAAAATTGAATCATCGAAAAACATGATCTAAAGGAGAGCCGAGGAAAAGCACTGAGATCGCTTCATGCCCCTTTCATTAATTCAAAATTAGCATACACCATTTGAAAACCCAACAATCTGATTCGCCTAGACACCAATGTTGAGTCAATGAAAGGGGCATGGGAGAGGCTCACGGCAACAACCTCTCCTATATAAGCTATTAGTGTGAGGCTCACTCTGTATTAGAAATCTATGATAGCACGAACAACTCCCTTAAAAATCCAATTTAATGAAAAATGTGACCAAACAGCCATCCACGACACCATTTTTGGACCTCTGCCAGATCGGGTCGACCAGCATGGCTCGCCCAGAATGGCTCGGCTAGCATGGCTCGCCCAGATCAGGTCAGCCAGAATGGATCACCCAGATTAGCTCGGCCAGCATGGCTCGCCCAGAACAGCTTGGCCAGATCGGGTCAGCCAGATCGGGTTGGCCAACATGGTGACTTGGTGACTTGGTGAGAGTACTTGGAACTGTCAAGAACAAAGGCCAATCTTACATGCAAACTCTGCTACTGCGCAAAACATAGGTTGTAATTATAGAGAAATTGCAAGGTTGTCACAATGGCCTGAGGCCAATGCTTCGACTACTAAGTCAATTTTCTCTTGCAATCACCATGCCGCCATTCACAGAGAGATCTCCCCATTCACTTGTGATGACGCACAATCCAATTGCTAGATGCGAGCTTGCCCTTGAAAGGCCGCGTTCTAAGACATATCGATGACACATTGGAATGACATCCGCTATCGAACCATTCCCAATGTTGTGCTGATCGAGTTGGCCCAGCATGGATTGCCTAGATCGGGTCAGCCAGCATGGCTCGCCCAGATCGGGTCGACCAGAATGGCTTGCCCAGATTGGCTCAGCCAGCATGGATCGGCCAGAATGGCTCGGCCAGATCGGGTTGGCCAGCATGGCTCGCCCAGATCGGCTCGGCCAGGCTGGCTCACCCACCATTTTTCAAGCACACTACCTCCCCTATATAAGCTATTAGTGCAAGGCTTACTCTACATCAGAAATGTACATTCAGTGCACAAGTACATTAAAACCCAATTCAACGAAAAATGTGACCGAATAGCCATCCACGACCCCATTTTTCATCAGGTTGTCAACAGAGACAAAGATTGGCATTGGTTAGGCGATTTGATTGCATCATTCAGGGGGGTAAATTGATCAATTTTTGGAGACCGACTAGAATGGCTCGACGACCATTTTATATCGGAAGCTACCCGATTTGAGAATTATGACTCAAGTAGAATGGCTCGGGTACCCATTTTATGAACTTAAAGAGTCGACTTGGTGGGCTGACCTAGCAGGGTGACTTCATGAACAAACTTAAAGAGTCGACTTGGTGAGAGTACTTGGTGGGCCAACCTGGCAAGGTGACTTGATGAACTGACTTAAAGAGTCGACTTGGTGAGAGTACTCGGTGGGCTGACCTGGTCACATGACTTGATGAACGAACTTAAAGAGTCAACTTGGTGGGCCGACTTGGCCGGGTGACTTGATGAACGAACTTAAAGAGTTGACTTGGTGGGTCGAACTAGTGGGATGACTTGGTGAGAGTACTTTGTGGGCTGACCTGGCAGGGTGACTCGATGGATGAACTTAGAGAGTCAACTTTGTGAGAGTTCTTGGTGGGCCGAACTGGCGGGGTGACTTGATGAACAAACTTAAAGAGTCAACTTGGTGAGAGAACTTGGTGGGCTGAGCTGGCGGGGTGAATTGATGGACGAACCTAAAGAGTCAACTTTGTGAGAATACTTGGTAGGCTGACCTGGCGGGGTGACTTTATGATCAAACTTAAAGGGTCGACTTGGTGAGAATACTTGCTGGGCTGACCTGGCGGAGCGACTTGATGAACGAACTTAGAGAGTTGACTTTGTCAGAGTACTTGGTGGGGTGACTTGATGAAAAAACCTAAAGAGTCAACCTAGTGAGAGGACTTGGTGGGCCGACCTGGCGGGGAGACTTGATGAGCAAACTTAAAGAGTCAACTTGGTGAGAGTACTTGGTGGGGTGACCTGGCGGGGTCACTTGATGAATGAACTTAAACAGTCGACCTTGTGGGCCGACTTGGTAGAGTGACTTCATGAACAAACTTAAAGAGTCCACTTGGTGGGCCGACCAGGTGGGGTCACTTGATGAACGAAGTTAAAGAGTCGACTTGGTGAGAGTAACTTGTGGGCTGACCTGGCGGGGTGACTTGATGAATGAACTTAAAGAGTCAACTTGGTGGGGTGACTTGATGAACGCACTTGAAGGGTCGACTTGGTGGGGTGACTCTATGAACGGACCTAAAGAGTTGACTTGGTGAGAGTACTTGGTGGGGCGACTTGATGAATAGACTTAAAGAGTCAACTTGGTGAGAGTAGTTGGTGGGGTGACTTGATGAGCGCACTTGAAGAATCAACTTGGTTAGAGTTCTTGGTGGGGTGACTTGATGAACGGACTCAAAGAGTCGACTTGCTGAGAGTACTCGGTGGCTCGACTTGATGAGAAAACTTAAAGAGTCCACTTGGTGAGAGTACTTGGTAGGGTGAACTGATGAACAAACTTAAAGAATCGACTTGGTGGGAGTACTTGGTGCGCTGACCTGGTGGGGTGACTTTATGGATGGACTTAAAGAGTCGACTTGGCTAGAGTACTTGTTCTGGTGACTTGATGAACTAACTTGAAGAGTCGACTTGGTGGGGTGACTTGATGAAAGGACTTAAAGAGTCGACTTGGTGAGAGTACTTGGTGGGGCGACTTGATGAATGGACTTAAAGGGTCGACTTGGTGGGGTGACTTGATGAACGGACCTAAAGAGTTGACTTGGTGAGAGTTCTTGGTGGGGTGAACTGATGAATGGACTTAAAGAGTCGACTTGGTGGGAGCACTTGGTGGGCCGACCTGGTGGGGTGACATGATGAACGGACTTATAGAGTCTACTTGGTGAGAGTAGTTGTTCCGGTGACTTGATGAAAGGACTTAAAGAGTCGACTTGGTGGGGTAACTTGATGAATGAACTTAAAGGGTCAACTTGGAAATGTACTCGAGTTGACCTGGTGAGGCGACCTGGTGAGCGAGCTCAAAGAGTCAACATGGTGAGCGAACTTGGTGAGCGAACTTAAAGAGTTGACTTGGCAACGTACTTGAACAACTGACTTGGTGAGCTGACATGGTGAGTGGGCTTAGAGAAGCAACTCAGTGGGGCAACTTGGCGAGCACACTTGCTGTGGCAAGGTGGTAAAATGACTAGGTGATTCAACTTGGTGAGCTGACTTAGGGAGCTAACTTGGTGAGCGAACTTAAGGGGTCGACTTGGTGAGGCAACCTACATAGTCAACTCGGTGAGCTAACTTGGGGAGCCGACATGGTGAGCAGTTTTAAAGAAGAGGCGACCTGGTGAGGCGAGATGGTAAGTCATCTTGGTGAGCTAGCTTGAGGAGCTGTGAGCAGACTTAAAGAGTCAATTCTTGATTTGGCAAAGACCACATGGATAGATGACCTGGTGAGCCGACCTGGCTAGCAAAATTGGCAAGCATACTTATAGAATTGACTTGTTGTCCCCAGCCAGGATCGCACACCAGGGTCAACCCAACTTGGGTCACCCGAGTCCGTCGCCCCAGCCTCGGGCGACCTGACTGGGTCACCAGAGTGGGTCGACGAGGGGAAAAAAAAATTTTAAAAAAATCATGGGAGGCCCTATACAGCGAAAAGCGCTAAATTTTGGGCATTACAAAATAAAATAAAAAACAAGTTACCCACTTTTGGATCACGCACAAGTTTCAGTTCACGTATTACTGAGCCGACTCAAGGAGTTATGCCTAGCTAGCTAGATTCGAGGTAGGGTAGCCGAAACGATCCGATTTGAGAATTTTATTTATAAAAAGAGATCATGATAGGCCCCATAAGGCAAAAAAGAATGAAATTTTGGGAGTTCAAAAAAAATGTTACCCAGTTTTGGATCGCACACAGGGCTTGGGTCACGTAGCATCGAGGTGCCCTGGGTGACATGATTCGAGCAAAAAGTCAACTTTGGCATGAGTTGTGCAAAAACATTGGAGGCCATTAAGGCTCGAGGTGGGTCAAGTTGAAAACTTTGGGCGTTAACCAAAAATAAAAAGTTAACTGCTTTTGGATCACGTACACGGCTCAGTGCACTTAGAATCAAATCGAGCACGGTGACATGAGTTGTGCAAAAAATTTGGAGACGACTCGAGTCAGGGCATCCGACTCTATCTGAGTTAAAAACTTTAGGACTTGACAAAAAAAAGAAAAAAGAAAAAGTTACCCGGTTTTGGGTCACGTAAGTGACTCGGGCCACTCAGAATCAAGGCGAGTGCGGTTACATGAGTCCAGCGAAAAAAAAAATGGAGGTGGTTAAGGCTCGAGGCAATTCGAGTCGGGGTAGCTGAGTCGATTTGAAAACTTTGGCCGTTAGCCAAAAAAAGAGTTAATCACTTTTGGATCATGTACATGACTTGGGGCGCATAGAATCAAGTCAAGCACGGTGACATGAGTGGTTCAAAAAAATTGCAGGCGATTAAGGCTCGAGGCGATTTGAGTCAGGGTTGCTGACACAATTTGGGTTGAAATCTTTGGGTGTTAACCAAAGAAGGAAGAAGTTAACCACTTTTGGATCATGTACATGACTCAGGGCACCAAGTCGAGCACGGTGACATGAGTCCTACAAAAAAACTGGAGGCGATTAAGGCTCAAGGCGATACGAGTCAGGGTTGCCGACACAATTTGGGTTGAAAACTTTGGGCGTTAACCCAAAAAAAGAGTTGAAAGCCTTTGGATCATGCACATGACTCGGCACACTTAGAATCATGTCGAGCACGGTGACATGAGTTGTGCCAAAAAATTGGAGGCAGTTAAGGCTCAACGCGATTCGAGATGGGGATTCGGGTAGTTGGGGCAATTCGTGTCGGGGTTTCCGACACAGTTTGAGTTGAAAACTTTGGGCATTAACCCAAAAAAAAAAAAATTTGACCTCTTTTGGACCACGTACATGACTCGGGGCACTTAGAATCAAGTCAAGCACAGTGACATGCGTTGTGCAAAAAATTTGGAGGTGATTCGAGTCGGGGTAGCCAACTCGATTTGAGTTCAAAACTTTGGGCGTTAACCAAAAAAATAAGTTGACCGATTTTGGATCACATACATGAGTCGTCTGCCCTCGACAAAATTACAAAACCTGGGGACCCACCTGGAATTTGCAGTCTAAAGATTTTTCTACTCTCACAAAAATTTACAAACCCCACCCGCTCAGAATTTGGACTTGGAAGATTTTTCCGCCCTTGCAGAATTTACAAACCCCACCCGCTCGGAATTTGGCGCTTGGAAATTACGAAACCCCGCCCGCCCGAAATTTGGACTTGGAAGATTTTTTCGCCCTCACCGAAATTGCAAACCCCACCAGCTCAGAATTTGGGACTCGAGAGATTTTTTTCGCCCTCATGGAAATTTTACAAAACCCCACTTGCCCGAAATTTGGCACTCGGGAGATTTTTCTGCACTGGCAAAAATTTCTACAAAACCCCTCCCTCCTGTTCGAAATTTGGCACTCGGGAGATTTTTTCCACCCTGGGGGAAATTGCAAACCCCACCCGCCAGGAATTTGGCACCTGGGAGATGTTTACGCCCTCGCGGAAATTGCAAACCCCACCCACCAAGAATTTGGCACCTAGGAGATTTTTACGCCCTCGCAAAAATTGCAAACACCACCCGCCGAGAATTTGGCACTTGGGAGATTTTTTTGCCCTCGCAGAAATTTTCACAAAACCCCACCCGCCCGAAATGTGGCACTTGGGAGATTTTTCCGCCCCGACAAAAATTGCAAAACCCCACCCGCCGGGAATTCGGCACTTGGGAGATTTCTTCACCCTCGCGAATATTTTCACAAAACCCCACCCGCTTAAAATTTGGCACCTGGGAGAGTTTTCCCGCCCTCGCAAGAAATTGCAAACCCCACCCACCTGAAATTTGGCATTTGGAAGATTTTCTCACACTCGCACAAATTGCAAACCCCACCCGTCGCGAATTTGGCACCTGAGAGATTGTTATGAGATCGCAAGAAAAAACTTTGCAAACCCCACCCCTCCCCCCTGGAATTTGGCACTTGGGAGATTTTCTCACCCTTGTGTAAACTACAAACCCCACCCACCTCAAAGTCGAAAAAGGTTTTATGAATCGAGGCGACAAAGGGCTGAATCTCAGTGGATCATGGCAGCAAGGCCACTCTGCCACTTACAATACCCCGTCGCTTATTTAAGTCGTCTGCAAAGGATTCTTCTCGCTGACCGCTTGAAATTAATATCCAAGGTTGCTCCAACAGGCTAGTGCGCCGATCGGAGATGGCCAATGACACGGGCCCCTGGGAGTGCAAGAGCACCCCTACTGTGGGTCACGATGTAGCTAGAGAGAGATATGCACCGCATCTAGCATGGATTCTGACTTAGAGGCGTTCAGTCATA
>CM053789.1:686636297-686676297 GCA_028749045.1 Cupressus sempervirens | reverse complement strand
AGCGCATCTTAGAATCAAACACCAAATGTGCAGTGTGTTGCAAACTATGCAGACACCTACATATAGGGTATATCCAACAAAACAAAGCGACAAGTACTTTCCACCAGCTCCGCCATTGCGATATTACCAAATGGGATATATACTCACTGCCACAGATTAATGACCATCATTACCATCTCGAAATAGATACAAGCACATCGAGCTTCATCCGATCAACTGGATGAATTTCACTTTGAAGGGGCCCAATCAAAAAGTTCCAGAGGTCATCTCCTAGAACTCTCAAGAACAAAGCTCATCTTACATGCAAACTCTGCTACTGCGCAAACATAGGTTGCAATTAAAGAGAAATTGCAAGGCCGTCACAATGGCCCGAGGCCAATTCTCTGACTAAGTCAATTTTCTCTTGCAATCACCATGCCACCATTCACAGAGAGATCTCCCCATTCACTTGTGATGTGACACACAATCCAAGTGCTAGACGCGAGCTCGCCCTTGAAAGGCCACTTTCCAAGGCATCCCTTGATGACACATTGGAATGACAACTGCTGTCGAACCATTCCCAATGTTGTGCTGATCGAGTTGGCACAAAGGCGACCTTGGGGAGCTCCCGCGTAGCAATCGAGATGTGCTTTCGTACCCATCTCTCACAAAGAACAATGTTAGCTGTGAACAAATTTGGAATCCAAGGGCTCGCATCCATCAATATCATCAACACTGGGTCTATATACAAAGGCCACGGAGAGGTTCTGAGAAGAGAAGCCCCCCCTGCTCGCTCGCACAAACATCCCAAATTCTAGACACAAGCTCCCGCCCTTAGCATCATTCTCCAGATCACTGCAATGAAACACATTGGAATGACAACTGCTGTCGCACAACTCCTAAAATTGTGGCAATGGAGTGAGAAAGAGGATCAACTTTGGGGAGAGGCGCATAGCAAACGGGCTGCTCCTTCATTCCGCTCTTATATACAGATCCGATGTCGCTGATTTTGTTTGTAATTCGAGGCTGCATTCGTCCTTGCCCACACAAGCAATGGCTCTTCTGATCGAATGGCCACAGGGAGCTTTCGATAACAAAGGCTCCCTTGTCACTCGTGATGCGCAGCCCAACTGCTAGACGACAGCTTGCCCTTCAGATTGCTGCCTAGGCAACCACCACAATGACACCATTGGAACGAAACCCACTGCCGAACCATTCTCAAAATTTTGTGGCAAAGAAGTTGTTGCGAAGAGAATGACTCTAGGGAGAGAGCACTCACATAGCAAAATCTAGATGGCTTCACGACCCTTCCAATAGAGAAACAATGCTGGTGCCAATATTCGAAATCTGAATAACGTGTCTTTCTCAAACACCAGCACTGATTCTATTGGGGAGGGTCATCGAGAGCTTTTGTTATCAAAGCCTCCCATTGTAGCCATCATAGGCATGCAAAAAAATTTGCTAGAGTGCCAAGAACCCACCCACCTCATGGCTAGAGACAAGGGCTCACCACTAGATCATCTTCAAAATCACAGAACAGACACGGTGTAGAATGGCAACCGCTGCCAAGTCTCTTCTGTAATTGTGTCAGTCGAGTGATCAAAGAAGGTGATCTAAGAGAGGGTCCAAGCATAGGCATTCATTGGGGGATTCGGTCCGATGGCATAAATTTAAGCAATACCCGAGCAACATCGGACAGAGGCACTAGACGAGGGCTCCCATTTTAGATTGAGTTTTAAAATCACCAAGAAGATGCAGTGAGGGATGGCAACCGCTGCCAAACCTTTTTCCAAAATTACGCCAGCTGAGTGACAAGAAAACATGATCTAAAGGAGAGTCCAGGAATAGCACCCTCCAAGGTGGGCTTTATTCCCCTCTAATTGATTCAACGTCGGCGTCCACCGTTTCAAAATCTGACATATCCATCCGCCCTGACAGCAGCGTTGAATCAATGAGAGGGGCACGGGAGAGGCTCGCGGCAACCACCTCTCCCATTTTAGCCATGATAGGCATGCAAAAAATTTTGCTAGAGCACCAAAGCATCCACCTCATGTCTATAGACGAGGGCTCACCATCAGATCAACTTCAAAATCACAGAACAGATGCGGTGTAGAATGGCAATCGCTGCCAAGCCTCTTCTGTAATTGCGTTGATCGAGAGATTGAAGAAGGTGATCTAGGAGAGGGTCCAAGCATAGGCATTTGTTGGGGGATTCGCACCGATGGCATAAATATATGCAACACCTGAGAAACACCAGACAGAGGTGCTACACGAGGGCTCCCATTTTAGATCAAGTTTTAAAATCACCGAGTAGACGCGGTGAGGGCTGGCAACAGCTGCCAAACCTTTTTCTGAAATTGTGCCAGCTGAGTGACAAGAAAAAATGATCTAAAGGAGATTCCAGGTATAGCACCCATGAGGGTGGACTTCATGCCCCTCTCCCATTGTAGCCACGATAGGCATGCAAAAAATTTTGCTAGAGCGCCAAGCACCCACCTCATGGCTATAGACAAGGGCTCACCATTAGATCAACTTCAAAATCGTAGAACAGACACGGTGTAGGATGGCAACCACTGCCAAGTCTCTTTCGTAATTGCATTGGTCAAGTGATCGAAGAAGGTGATCTAAGAGAGGGTCCAAGCGTAGGAATTCATTGGGGGATTCACGCCGATGCAATAAATTTATCCAATACTCGAGCAACACTGGACAGAGGTGCTAGATGAGGGCTCCCATTTTAAGATCGAGTTTTAAAATCACCAAGTAGACGCGATGAGGGCTAGCAACCGCTACCAAACCTTTTTCCGAAATTGCGCTAGCTGAGTGACAAGAAAACATGATCTAAAGGAGAGTCCAAGAATAGCACCCTTGAGGGTGGGCTTCATGCCCCTCTAATTGATTCAACGTTGGTGTCTACCATTTCAAAATTTGACATATCCATCCACCCTTACAAAGGTGTTGAATCAATGAGGGGGGCACGGGAGAGGCTCGCGGCAACCACCTCTCCCATTGTAACCGCGATAGGCATGCAAAAAATTTTGCTAGAGCACCAAGCACCCACCTCATGGCTATAGACAAGGGCTCACCATTAGATCAGCTTCAAAATTGCAGAACAGATGCGGTGTAGAATGGCAACCATTGCCAAGTCTCTTCCATAATTGTGTCAGTCGAGTGATCAAAGATGGTGATCTAAGAGAGGGTCCAAGCGTGGGCATTCATTTGGGGATTCGCGTCGATGGCATAAATTTATGAAACACCCGAGCAACACCAGACGGAGGTGCTAGACAAGGGCTCCCATTTTAGATCGAGTTATAAAATCACCAAGTAGACATGGAGAGGGCTCGCAAGGGCTGCCAAACCTTTCTCTGAAATTGCGCCAGCTGAGTGACAAGAAAACATGATCTAAAGGAGAGTCTAGGAATAGCACCCTCGAGGGTGGGCTTCATGCCCCTCTAATTGATTCAACGTCGGCGTCCACCATTTCAAAATCTAACATATCCATCCGCCCTGACAGCAGTGTTGAATCAATGAGGGGGGCATGGGAGAGGCTTGCGGCAACCACCTCTCCCATTGTAGCCGTGATAGGCACACAAAAAATTTTTCTAGAGCGCCAAGCACCCACCTCATGGCTAGAGACAAGGGCTCACCATTAGATCAACTTCGAAATCGCAGAACAGACGCGGTGTAGAATGGCAACCACTACGAAGCCTCTTTTGTAATTGTGTCGGTAGAGTGATCAAAGAAGGTGATCTAAGAGAGGGTCCAAGTGTAGGCATTCAAATGGGGATTTGCGCCGATGGAAAAAATTTATGCAACACCCGAGCAACACCGGATGGAGGTGCTAGATGAGGGCTCCCATTTTAGATCAAGTTTTAAAATCACCAAGTAGACGTGGTGAGGGGTGGCAACCACTACCAAACCTTTTTCTAAAATTGTGCTAGATGAGTGACAAGAAAACAAGATCTAAAGGAGAGTCTAGGAATAGCACCCTCGAGGGTGGGCTTCATGCCCCTCTAATTGATTCAACGTCGGTGTCCATCATTTCAAAATCTTACATATCCATCCACCCTGACAGTGGCGTTGAATCAATGAGGGGGCATGGGAGAGGCTCGCAGCAACCACCTCTCCCATTGTAGCCATAATAGGCATGCAAAAAATTTTGCTAGAGTGCTGAGCACCCACCTCATGGCTAGAGACAAGGGCTCGCCATTAGATCAACTTTGAAATTGCAGAACAGACACGGTGTAGAATGGAAATCACTGCCAAGTCTCTTCTATAATTGCGTCGGTCGAGTGATCAAAGAAGGTGATCTAAGAGAGGGTCCAAGTGTAGGAATTCATTGGGGGATTCGTGCCAATGGCATAAATTTATGCAATACCTGAGCAACACCAGAAAGAGGTGCTAGATGAGGGCTCCCGTTTCAGATCGAGTTTTAATATCACTAAGTAGACGCAGTGAGGGCTGGCAACCACTACCAAACCTTTTTCCGAAATTGCGCCTACTGAGTGACAAGAAAACATGATCTAAAGGAGAGTCCAGGAATAGCACCCTCAAGGGTGGGCTTCATGCCCCTCTAATTGATTCAACGTTGGCGTCCATCATTTCAAAATCTGACATATTCATCCGGCCTGACAGCGACATTGAATCAATTAGGGGGGCACGGGAGAGGCTCGTGGCAACCACCTCTCCTATACCAGCTGTCATGGGGCTAGGTTTTTACCTCATGCAGCACTAGAAATCTCCCCAGATGGGATGATCCTAGACTACGCCTGTCTCCTTACCCCCTTAGCTCAGCTCCTGCATAGACTTGGTCAGCACAATACAAAATATCTTTGCACAGTGGAATGAAGGTCAACACACAATGAACACAGTATTTTGGGGTAACAAGTAGCTTTATTGATTATCAAAATGGCCCTTGGCCTGTGTTACATCAAGCTCAACAGTATTGTTGATCACTACCTGAGTGCTTGCCCTAGCACCCAATACAAGTTCCCACCCCTAGTTGTGCATCCACTCTTAGAACACTGGCACGACCATATGCACCTCACCCAACCTTGGCTATTGCTCTTCACGTAGATTCCACACCTCCAACACCCTGTGTCATTGGAACTTTCCGAAGCAACCCTGATTCTCTCTTGAACCCTGGCTGACTTACACGGTTAGGACCCAGGCCTCCCCCCCAAATGGGGAGCCCAAGTCAAACTGGCTCTTCGCACTTCACTATCTCTACTCTGCTTCACATCACCACACTGCAATCTTAGAACACTCTGCTCGTTGATAGCTGTTGTGTGCCTCCTTACATTTCTGCACCATGAAACTTCGCTTTGGAGAATAAAAGCAATCACGTAGATGTTCATTTCAGAATGGTCGGGGTACTCTTCTTCCCCCTATAATAGTTATAAGTGCCTAGCCCACTCTGCATTTGAAATTGGCCATACAGTCGACAAGCCACTTAAAGACATCTATCTCAATCGAGGGACAGCATTTCCCCTTATGCGAATCATCCACCCTTTACATAAGCTATTAGTGCGAGGCTCGCTCTGCATTATAAATTAGTGAACTCACTGACAACTGCCTTAAAAGTCCAAATCCTTGAAAATTCTGACCAAACGGCCATTCCCGACCCAATTTTTTATGAGGTCGACAGAGGAGCAAAAGATTGTCATCGGTTAGGAGATGTGAGTTCATGGAGCCAATGGACTGAAATGGTCATCGTGCTCTTCCAATCAACTAGATGAATTTCACCTTGAAGGAGCCCAATCCAAAAGTTTAGGAGGTCATCTCCTGGAACTCTCAAGAGGCCAATGGCTCCGACTAAGTCAATTTTCTCTTGCAATCACCATGCCGCCATTCACAGAGAGATCTCCCCATTCACTTGTGACGAGACGCACAATCCAAGTGCTAGATGCGAGCTCGCCCTTGAAAGAAATACCACTTTCCAAGACATCCCCCGATGACACATTGGAACGACAACCGCTGTCGAACCATTCCCAATGTTGTGCCGATCGAGTTGGCACAGAGGCAACCTTAGGGAGCTCCCGCATAGCAATCGGGATGAGCTTTCATGCCCATCTCTCACAAAAACCAATGTTAGCTATGAACAAATTTGGAATCCAAGGGCTCGCATCCATCGATATCGTCGCCACTGGGTCTATATACAAAAGCCACGGAGAGGTTCCAATAAGAGAAGCTCCCCTGCTCGCTCGCACAAACATCCCAAATTCTAGACACAAGCTCCCGCCCTTAGCATTGCTCTCTAGATCACTGCAATGACACATTGAAATGACAACTGATGTTGAACAACTCCTGAAATTGTGGCAATGGAGTGAGAAAGAAGAGCAACTTTGGGGAGCCGCACATAGCAAATGGGCTATTTCTGGTTTATTCTGCTCTTATATAGATCCGACATCATTGATTTCATTTGGAATCCAAGGCTGCATTCATCCTTTCTCATGTAAGCAATGGCTCTTCTAATCAAATGGACATAAGGAGCTTCCGATAACAGAGGCTCCCTTGTCACTCGCGATGCGCAGCCCAACTGCTAGACGACGGCTCGCCCTTCAGATCGCTGCCTAGGCAACCACCACAATGGCACCATTGGAATGACAACTGCTGCTGAACCATTCTAAAAATTTTGTGCCAAAGGAGTTGTTGCATAGACAATGACTTTGGGGAGAGAGCCCTCGCATAGCAAAATCAGGATGGCTTCACGGCCCTCCCAATAGAAACGATGCTGGTGCCAATATTCCAAATCCAAATAACGTGTCTTTCATGAACACCAGCACTAATTCTATTGGGGAGGGTCACCAAGAGCTTTTGTTATCAAAGCTCCCATTGTAGCCACGATAGGCACACAAAAAATTGCTAGAGCCCCAAGCACCTACCTCATGGCTAGACAAGGGCTCACCATTAGATCAACTTTGAAATCGCTGAATAGATACGCTATGGAATGGAAACCGCTGCCAAGCCTCTTCCATAATTGCGTCGGTCAAGTGATCAAAGAAGGTGATCTAACAGAGAGTCCAAGGCTAGGGATTCGTTGGGGGATTCGCGCCGATAGCAAAAATTTATGCAATACTCGAGCAACACTGAACGGAGGTGCTAGACGAGGGATCCCGTTTTAGATTAGGTTTTAAAATCACCAAGTAGACACGGTGAGGGCTGGCAACCACTACCAAAGATTTTTCCAAAATTGTGCCAGCTGAGTGACAAGAAAAAATGATCTAAAGGAGAGTCCAGGAATAGAACCCTCAAGGGTGGGCTTCATGCCCCTCTAATTGATTCAACGTCAACGTCCACCATTTCAAAATCTGACATATCCATTCGCCCTGATAGTGGCATTGAATCAACAAGGGGGGCATGGGAGAGGCTCGTGGCAACCACCTCTCCCATTGTAGCCATGATAGGCAAGCAAAAAATTTTGCTAGAGCACCAAGCACCCACCTCATGGCTATAGACAAGGGCTCACCATTAGATCAACTTCGAAATCGCAGAACAGATGCAGTGTAGAATGGCAACCGCTGCCAAGTCTCTTCCATAGTTGCGTTGGTCGAGTGATCAAAGAAGGTGATCTAAGAGAGGGTCCAAGCATAGGATTTCATTGGGGGATTTATGCCGATGGCATGAATTTATGCAATACCTGAGCAACACCAGACGGAGGTGCTAGATGAGGGCTCCCATTTTAGATCAAGTTTTAAAATCACCAAGTAGATGCGGTGAGGGCTGGCAACCACTGCCAAACCTTTTTCCAAAATTGCACCAGCTGAGGGATAAGAAAACATGATCTAAAGGAGAGTCCTGGAATAGCACCCTTGAGGGTGGGCTTCATGCCCCTCTAATTGATTCAACGTCGGCGTCCAC
The DNA here is from genome assembly GCA_028749045.1 of Cupressus sempervirens. Classification (NCBI taxonomy): domain Eukaryota; kingdom Viridiplantae; phylum Streptophyta; class Pinopsida; order Cupressales; family Cupressaceae; genus Cupressus; species Cupressus sempervirens. Next base: position 686,668,461 of record CM053789.1, on the reverse strand, counting down.
CATTTCAAAATCTGACATATCCATCCGCCCTAACAGCGGCGTTGAATCAATGAGGGGGGCACGGGAGAGGCTCGCAGCAACCACCTCTCCCATTGTAGCCATGATAGGCACACAAAAATTTTTGCTAGAGCGCCAAGCACCCACCTCATGGCTATAGACAAGGGCTCGCCATTAGATCAACTTTAAAATCGCAGAACATACGCGGTGTAGAATCGCAATTGTTGCCAAGTCTCTTCCGTAATTGCATCGGTCGAGTGATTGAAGAAGGTGATCTAAGAGAGGGTCCAAGAATAGGCATTCATTGGGGGATTTGCACCGTTGGCAAAAATTTATGCAATACCCGAGCAACACTGGACGAAGGTACTAGACAAGGGCTCCCGTTTTAGATCAGGTTTTAAAATCACCAAGTAGATGCAGTGAGCGCCGGCAATCGTTGCCAAACCTTTTTACGAAATTGCACCAACTGAGTGACAAGAAAAAATGATCTAAAGGAGAGTCCAGGAATAGCACCCTTGAGGGTGGTCTTCATGCCCCTCTAATTGATTCAACGTCAGCGTCCACTGTTTCAAAATCCAACATATCCATCTGCCCTGACAGCGGCATTGAATAAATGAGGGGGGCACGGGAGAGGCTCACGGAAACCACCTCTCCCATTTTAGCCATGATAGGCATGCAAAAAAATTTTCTAGAGTGCCAAGCACCCACCTCATGGCTAGAGACAAGGGCTCGCCATTAGATCAACTTCAAAATCGTAGAACAGACGTGGTGTAGAATGGCAACTGCTACCGAGTCTCTTTCGTAGTTGCGTCGGTCGAGTGATCAAAGAAGGTGATCTAAGAGAGGGTCCAAGCATAGGCATTCATTGGGGGATTTTCACCGATGGCATAAATTTATGCAATACCCAAGCAACACCAGACAGAGGTGCTAGATGAGGGATCTCGTTTTAGATTGAGTTTTAAAATCACCAAGGAGACGCGGTGAGGGTTGGCAACCACTACCAAACCTTTTTCCAAAATTACGCCAGCTGAGTGACAAGAAAACATGATCTAAAGGAGAGTCGAGGAATAGCACATCAAGGGTGGGCTTCATTCCCCTCTAATTGATTCAATGTCGGTGTCCACCGTTTCAAAAACTGACATATCCATCCGCCTTGACATCAGCATTGAATCAATGAGAGGGGCACGAGAGAGGCCCGCGGCAACCACCTCTCCTATATAAGCTATTAGTGCAAGGCTTTCTCTGCATTAGAAAATAGTGAAAAAACCAAAAACTGCCTTAAAAATCCAAATCCTTGAAAATTATGACCAAACAGCCATTCACAACACAATTTTTTATGAGGTCGGCAGAGGAGCAAAAGATTGTCATCGGTTAGGAGATGTGAGTTCGTGGAGCCAAGGGACTGAAATGGTCATTGAGCTCATTCGATCAACTGGATGAATTTCACCTTGAAGGGGGCCCAATCCAAAAGTTTCGGAGGTCATCTCCTGGAACTCTCAAGAACAAGGCCCCTCTTACATGCAAACTCTGCTACTGCACAAACATATGTTGCAATTAAAGAGAAATTGTGAGGCCATCACAATGGCCCGAGGCCAATGCTCTGACTCAGTCAATTTTCTCTTACAATCACCATGTTGTTGTTCACAGAGAGATCTCCCCATTCACTTGTGACGCGACGCACAATCCAAGTACTAGACACGAGCTCGCCCTTGAAAGAAAGACCACTTTCCAAGACATCCCCCAATGACACATTGGAATGACAATCGCTGTCGAACCATTCCCAATGTTGTGCCAATTGAGTTGGCACAGAGGCGACCTTAGGGAGCTCCCACATAGGAATCAGGATGTGCTTTCATACCCATCTCTCACAAAAACCAATGTTAGCTGTGAACAAATTTAGAATCCAAAGCTTGTATCCATCGATATCGTCGGCACTGGGTCTATATATTAAAAGGCCATGGAGAGGTTTCGATAAGAGAAGCTCCCCTGCTCGCCTGCACAAACATCCCAAATGCTAGACACAAGCTCCCGCCCTTAGCATCGCTCTCTAGATCGCCGCAATGACACATTGGAATAACGACCGCTATCGAACAACTCCCAAATTTGTGCCGATGGAGTGAGAAAGAAGAGAAACTTTGGGGAGCCATGCATAGCAAATGGGTTGCTGCTTCATTCCGCTCTTATATATAGATCCGATGTCATTGATTTCATTTGGAATCTGAGGCTGCATTCGTCCTTGCTCACACAAGTAATGGCTCTTCTCATCGAATGGCCATGGGGAGCTTCCAATTCTAAATGCTCCCTTGTCACTCGTGATGCACAGCCCAATTGCTAGATGACGACTCATGCTTCAGATCGCTGCTAGATGACAGCTCACCATTCCAAAAATTTTGCGCCAAAGAAGTTGTTGTGAAGAGAACCACTCTGGGGAGAGAGCAATCGCATAGCAAAATCAAGATGGCTTCACGACCCTTCCAATATAAATGATGTTGGTGCCAATATTCCAAATCTGAATAACGTGTCTTTCTTGAACACCAGCACCGATTCTATTGGGGAGGGTCACCGAGAGCTTTTGTTATCAAAGCCTCCCACTGTAGCCACGATAGGCACGCAAAAAATATTTCTAGAGCACCAAGCACCCACCTCATGGCTAGAGACAAGGGCTCGCCATTAGATCAACTTTGAAATCACAGAACAGACGCACTGTAGAATGGCAATCGCTGCCAAGTCTCTTCCGTAATTTTGTCGGTCGAGTGATCGAAGAAGGTGATCTAAGACAGGGTCCAAGTGTAGGTATTCGTTGGGGGATTCACGCCAATAGCAAAAATTCATGCAATACCCGAGCAACCCTTGACGGAGGTGCTAGACGAGGGCTCCCATTTTAGATCAAGTTTTAAAATCACCAAGTAGACGTGGTGAGGGCTGGTAACCGCTTCCAAACCTTTTTTCGAAATTGTCCCAACTGAGTGACAAGAAAATATGATCTAGAGGAGAGTCGAGGAATAGCACCTTGAGGGTGGGCTTTATGCCCCTCTAATTGATTCAACGTCGGCGTCCACCATTTCAAAATGCGACATTTCTATCCACCTTGACACCAACATTGAATCAATGAGAGGGGCATGGGAGAGGCTTGCAGAAATAACCTCTCCTATATAAGCTATTAGTGTGAGGCTCGCTCTATAGCCATCCACGACCCAATTCTTTATGAGTTCATCTAAGGAGCGAAAGATTGTCATCGGTTAGGAGATGTGAATTCATGGAGCCAAGGGACTGAAATGGTCATCGAGCTCATCCGATCAAATGGATGAATTTCACCTTGAAGGGGCCCAATCCAAAAGTTACGGGGGTCATCTCCTAGAACTCTCAAGAACAAGGCCCATCTTACTTGCAAACACTGCTACTGTGCAAACATAGCTTGTAGTTAAAGAGAAATTGTAAGGCCATCACAGTGGCCCGAGGCCAATGCTCTGACTAAGTCAATTTTCTATTGCAATCATCATGCCGTCGTTCACAGAGAGATCTCCCCATTCACTTGTGATGTGATGCACAATCCAAGTGATAGACGTGAGCTCGCCCTTGAAAGGCCACTTTCCAAGACATCCCCCAATGACACACTAGAACAACAACTGCTGTCGAACCATTCACAATGTTGTGCCAATTGAGTTGGCACAGAGGCGACATTAGGGAGCTCCCGCGTAGCAATCGGGATGTGCTTTCATACCCATCTCTCACAAAAATGAATGTTATCTGTGAACAAATTTAGAATCCAAGGCTCGTATCCATCGATATCGTCGACACTGGGTCTATATATTCAAAGGCCACGGAGAGGTTCCGATAAGAGAAGCTCCTCTGCTCGCTCACACAAACATCCCAAATTTCACCTTGAAGGGGCCCAATCCAAAAGTTCTGGAGGTCATCTCCTGGAACTATCAAGAACAAAGGCCAATCTTACATGCAAACTCTGCTACTGTGCAAACATAGGTTGCAATTATAGAGAAATTGCAAGGCCGTCACAATGGCCCGAGGCCAATGCTCCGACTACTAAATCAATTTTCTCTTGCAATCACCATGCAGTTGTTCACAGAGAGATCTCCCCATTCACTTGTGATGACGCACAATCCAAGTCCTAGACGTGAGCTCGCCCTTGAAAGGCCACGTTCCAAGACATCCCGATGACACATTGGAACAACAACCACTATTGAACCATTCCCAATGTTGTGCCGATCGAGTTGGCACAGAGGCGATCTTAGGGAGCTCCCGCGTATCGATCGAGAAGTGCTTTCGTACCCATCTCTCACAAAAACCAATGTTATCTGAACAATTTTAGAATCCAAGGCTCATATCCATCGATATCGTCAGCACTGGGTCTATATTCAAAGGCCACGAAGAGGTTCCAATAAGAGAAGCTCCCCTGCTCGCTTGCACAAACATCCCCAAATGCTAGACGCAAGCTCCCACCCTTAGCATCACTCTCCAGATCACCACAATGACACATTGGAATGACAACCACAGTCGAACAACTCCCAAATTTCTGTCGATGGAGTGAGAAAGAAGAGCCAGATCGAGTTGACAAAAATGGCTAAGCCAGATCGGGTCGGCCAGCATGGCTCGGCCACCATTTTTTGCCAAGAGCTTTCAATGTTAAAGGTCCCATGTAGCCACGATAGCAAATTGCCATTATACTAAGCAACGCCGGAGTGCTAGACAAGGGCTCACGTTTAGATCAAGTTTTAAAATCACCAAAAAGACATGCCATGGATCGACAACCACTGCCTCACCTTGTCCAAAATTGAGTCATCGGAAAACATGATCTAAAGGAGAGCCAAGGAAAAGCAATGAAATCGCTTCATGCCCCTTTCATTGATTCAACATCAGCATACACCGTTTGAAAACCCAACAATCCGATCCTCCTAAATACCAATGTTGAATCAATGAAAGGGGCATGGGAGAGGCTCGCGGCAACAACCTCTCCTATATAAGCTATTAGTGCGAGGCTCGCTCTGCATTAGAAATCTGCGATAGCATGGACAACTCCCTTAAAAATCCAATTCAATGAAAAATGTGACCAAACAGCCATCCACGACACCGTTTTTGGATCTCGCCCAGAATGGCTCGGCCAGATCGGGTCAGCCAACATGGTGACTTGTTGACTTGGTGAGAGTACTTGGAATAGTCAAGAAAAAAGGCCAATCTTACATGCAAACTCTGCTATTGCACAAACATAGGTTGCAATTATAGAGAAATTGCAAGGCCGTCACAATGGCCCGAGGCCAATGCTCCGACTACTAAGTCAATTTATTCTTGCAATCGCAATGCTATCGTTCACAAAGAGATCTCCCGATTCACTTGTGACGATGCACAATCCAAGTGCTAGACGTGAGCTCACCCTTGAAAGGCTGCATTCCAAGACATCCCGATGACACATTGGAATGACAACCACTATCGAACGATTCCCAATGTTCTACCGATCAAGTTTGCATAGAGGTGATCTTAGGGAGCTCTCGCGTATTGATCGGGAAGTGCTTTCGAACCCATCTCTAACAAAAACCAATGTTAGCTGAACAATTTTAGAATCCAAGGCTCGTATCCATCGATATCGTCAGCACTGGGTCTATATTCAAAGGCCACAGAGAGGTTCTGATAAGAGAAGCTCCCCTGCTTGCTTGCACAAACATCCCCAAATGCTAGATGCAAGCTCCCACCCTTAGCATATCTCTCCAGATCACCGCAATGACACATTGGAATGACAACCGTTGTCGAACAACTCCCAAATTTTTGCCGATGGAGTGAGAAAGAAGATCCAGATTGGATCGACAAAAATGGCTAAGCTAGATCGAGTCAGCCAGCATGGCTCGGCCACCATTTTTCACCAAGAGCTTTCGATATTAAAGCTCCCATGTAGCCGCGATAAGTACACCATTACAAATTGCTAGAGCGCCGATCACCCATAGAAAATTGCCATTATACCAAGCAACGACGGAGTGCTAGACAAGGGTTCACGTTTAGATCATGTTTTAAAATCACCAAAAAGACACGCCATGGATCGGCAACTGCTGCCTCACCTTTTCCAAAATTGAGTCATCGAAAAACATGATCTAAAGGAGAGCAAAGGAAAAGCACTGAGATCGCTTCATGCCCCTTTCATTCATTCAAAATCAACATACACCATTTGAAAACCCAACAATTCGATACGCCTAGACACCAATGTTGAATCAATGAAAGGGGCATGGGAGAGGCTAGCGGCAACAACCTGTCCTATATAAGCTATTAGTGTGAGGCTCGCTCTACATTAGAAATCTGCGATAGCACGGACAACTCCCTTAAAAATCCAATTTAATGAAAAATGTGACCAAACAGCCATCCACGACACTGTTTTTGGAGCTCAGCCAGATCGGGTCAGCTAGTATGGCTCACCTAGAATGGCTCGGCCAGCATGGCTCGCCCAGATCGGGTCGGCCAGAACTCTGCTACTGCCCAAACATAGGTTGCAATTATAGAGAAATTGCAAGGCCATCACAATGGCCCGAGGCCAAAGCTCCGACTACTAAGTCTATTTTCTCTTGCAATTGCCATGCCACCGTTCATAGAGAGATCTCCCCATTCACTTGTGACGACGCACAATCCAAGTGCTAGATGCGAGCTCGCCCTTGAAAGGCCATGTTCCAAGACATCCCAATGACACATTGGAACAATAACCACTATCGAACCATTCCCAATGTTGTGGCGATCGAGTTGGCAATGCTGGAGTGCTAGACAAGGGCTCATGTTTAGATCAAGTTTTAAAATGACCAAAAAGACACGCCATGGATCGGCAACCACTGCCTCACCTTTTCCAAAATTGAGTCATCGGAAAACATGATCTAAAGGAGAGTCGAGGAAAAGCACTAAGATCGCTTCATGCCCCTTTCATTGATTCAACATCACCATACACCATTTGAAAACCCAACAATCCGATCTGCCTAGACACCAATGTTGAATCAATGAAAGGGGCATGGGAGAGGCTCGTGGCAACAAACTCTCCTATATAAGCTATTAGTGTGAGGCCCGCTCTGCATTAGAAATCTATGATAGCATGGACAATTCCATTAAAAATCCAATTCAATGAAAATGTGACCAAACAGCCATCCACGACACCGTTTTTGGAGCTCGGCCAGATCGGGATGGCCAGCATGGCTCACCCAGATCGGCTCAGCCAGTATGGCTCGGCCAGAATAGCTCACCTAGATCGGCTCACCCAGATCAGCTCGGCCAGCATGGCTCGGCCAGAATGACTCACCCAGATCGGCTCGACTAGCATGGCTCGGATAGAACGGCTCACCCAGATCATCTTGGCCAGCATGGCTCGGCCATAACGGCTCAGCCAGATCGGCTCAGCCAGCATGGCTCAGCCAGAATGGCTCGCCCAGATCGGCTCACCCAGATCAGCTCGGCCAGTATGGCTTAGCCAGAATAGCTCGCCCAGATTGGGTCGCCCAGCATGGCTCGCCTAGATCGGGTCTGCCAGCATGGCTCGACCGGCATGGCTCACCCAAATCAGGTCGGCCAGAATGGATCGCCCAGATCAGCCCGGCCAGCATGGCTTGACCAGAACGGCTTGACCAAATTGGGTCGGCTAGATCGGGTCAGCCAGATCGGGTCGCCCAGCATGGCTTGCCTAGATCGGCTCGGCTAGGCTGGCTCACCAACCATTTTTCAAGCACACTACCTCCCCTATATAAGCTATTAGTGCAAGGCTTCCTCTACATCAGAAATGTACATTCAGTGCACAAGTACCTTAAAACCCAATTCAATGAAAAATGTGACCGAATAGCCATCCACGACCCCATTTTTCATTAGGTTGTCAACGGAGACAAAGATTTGAGAATTATGACTCAAGTAGAATGGCTCGGGTACCCATTTTATGAACTTAAAGAGTCAACTTGGTGGGCCGACCTGGCAGGGTGACTTGATGAACAAACTTAAAGAGTCAACCTGGTGAGAGTACTTGGTGGGCCAACCTGGCAAGGTGACTTGATGAACTAACTTAAAGAGTCGACTTGGTGAGAGTACTCGGTGGGCTGACTTGGTCACGTGACTCGATGAACAAACTTAAAGAGTCAACTTGGTGGGCCAACTTGGCCGGGTGACTTGATGAAAAAATTTAAAGAGTCGACTTGTTGGGTCAAACTAGCGGGATGACTTGGTGAGAGTACTTGGTGGGCTAACCTGGCAGGGTGACTCGATGGATGAACTTAGAGAGTCGACTTTGCGAGACTGCTTGGTGGGTCGAATTGGCAGGGTGACTTGATGAACGAACTTAAAGAGTCAACTTGGTGAGAGAACTTGGTGGGCCAAGATGGCGGGGTGAATTGATGAACGAACCTAAAGAGTCGACTTTGTGAGAGTACTTGGCAGGCCAACCTGGCAAGGTGACTTGATGATCGAACTTAAAGGGTCGACTTGGTGAGAGTACTTGGTGGGCTGACCTGGCGGAGCGACTTGATGAACAAACTTAGAGAGTCGACTTTGTGAGAGTACTTGGTGGGGTGACTTGATGAACAAACCTAAAGAGTCAACCTGGTGAGAGTAATTGGTGGGCCGACCTGGCAGGGTGACTTGATGAGGAAACTTAAAGAGTCAACTTGGTGAGAGTACTTGGTGGGGTGACTTGGCAGGGTGACTTGATGAACGAACTTAAAGAGTCAACCTTGTGGGCCGACTTGGCAGAGTGACTTCATGAACGAACTTAAAGAGTCCACTTGGTGGGCCGATCGGGCAGGGTGACTTGATGAACGAAGTTAAAGAGTCGACTTGATGACAGTAATTTGTGGGCTGACCTGGCGGGGTGACTTGATGAATGAACTTAAAGAGTCGACTTGGTGGGGTGACTTGATGAACGCACTTGAAGGGTCGACTTGTTGGGGTGACTCTATGAACAGACCTAAAGAGTTGACTTGGTGAGAGTACTTTGTGGGGCGACTTGATGAACAGACTTAAAGAGTCGACTTGGTGAGAGTACTTAGTGGGGTGACTTGATGAGTGCACTTGAAGAATTGACTTGGTTAGAGTACTTGGTTGGGTGACTTGATGAACGGACTCAAAGAGTCAACTTGGTGGGAGTACCTGGTGGGGTGATTTGATGAAGGGACATAAAGAGTTGACTTGGTGAGAGTACTTGTTCTTGTGACTTGATGAACGAACTTAAACAATCGACTTCCTGGGGTGACTTGATGAAAGGACTTAAAGAGTCGACTTGGTGAGTGTACTTGGTGGGGTGACTTGATGAACGGACTTAAAGGGTCGACTTGGTGGGGTGACTTTATGAACGGACATAAAGAGTTGACTTGGTGAGAGTACTTGGCAGGGTGAACTAATGAACAGACTTAAAGAGTTGACTTGGTAGGGTTACTTGATGAACAGACTTAGAGAGTCGACTTGGTGAGAGTACTTGGTGGGCCGACCTGGTTGGGTGACTTCGTGAACAGACTTAAAGAGTCGACTTGGTGGGGTGACTTGATGAATGGACTACAAGGGTCGACTTGGCGAGGTGACTTGATGAACGATCCTAAATAGTTGACTTGGTGAGAGTACTTGGTGTGGTGACTTGATGAACAGACTTAAAGAGTCGAATTGGTGAGAGTACTTGGTGGGGTGACTTGATGAACGCACTTGAAGAGTCAACTTGGTGGGGTGATTTTATGAATGGACCTAAAGAGTTGACCTGGTGAGAGTACTTGGTGGGGTGACTTGATGAACATAGTTAAAGAGTTGACTTGTTGAGAGTACTTGGTCGGGTGACTTGATGAATGCATTTGAAGAATCGACTAGGTTAGAGTACTTGGTGGGGTGACTTGATGAACGAACTTAAAGATTCGACTTGGTGGGCTGACCTAGCGGGGTGACTTGATGAAAGAACATAGAGAGTCAACTTGGTGAGAGTACTTGGTGACTTGGTGGGCCGACCTGCCCAGGTGACTTGATGAATAAACTTGAAGAGTCGACTTGGTGAGAGTACTCGGTGGGCTGACCTGGTCACGTGACTTGATGAACGAACTTAAAGAGTCGACCTGGTGGGCCTACTTGGCCGGGTGACTTGATGAATGAAGTTAAAGAGTCAACTTGGTGGGTCGAACTAGCAGGGTGACTTGGTGAGAGTACTTGGTGGCCTGACTTGGCAAGGTGACTTGATGAACGAACTTAGAAAGTCAACTTTGTGAGAGTACTTGGTGGGTCAAATTGGCGGGGTGACTTGATGAATGAACTTAAAGAGTTGACCTGGTGAGAGAACTTGGTGGGCTGAGCTGGCGAGGTGAATTGATGAATGAACCTAAAGAGTCAACTTTGAGAGAGTACTTTGTGGGCCGACCTGGTGGGGTGACTTGATGACCAAACTTAAAGGGTCGACTTGGTGAGAGCACTTGGCGGGCCGACCTAGCGGAGCAACTTGATGAATGAATTTAAAGAGTCAACTTGGTGAGAGTACTTGGTGGGGTGACTTGATGAATAAACCTAAAGAGTCAACCTGGTTAGAGTACTCGGTGGGCCGACCTGGCGGGGTGACTTGGTGAGCAAACTTAAAGAGTCGACTTGGTCAGAGTAGTTGGTGGGCTAACTTGGCGGGGTGACTTGATGAACGAACTTAAAGAGTCAACTTGGTGGGTCGACTTGGCAGAGTGACTTCATAAACGAACTTAAAGAGTCCACTTGGTGGGCCGACCTGGCAGGGTGACTTGATGAATGAACTTAAAGAGTCGACTTGGTGAGAGTAATTTGTGGGCTTACCTGGCGGGGTGACTTGATGAATGAACTTAAAGAGTCAACTTGGTGGGGTGACTTGATGAACGCACTTGAAGGGTCAACTTGATGGGGTGACTCTATGAACGGACCTAAAGAGTTGACTTGGTGAGAGTACTTGGTGGGGTGACTTGATGAAAGGACTTAAAGAGTCGACTTGGTGAGAGTACTTGGTGGGGCGACTTGATGAACGCACTTGAAGAATCGACTTGGTTAGAGTACTTGGTGGGGCAACTTGATGTATGGACTCAAAGAGTCTACTTGGTGAGAGTACTTGGTGGCTCAACTTGATGAGGAGACCTAAAGAGTCATCTTGGTGAGAGTACTTGGTGGGGTGAACTGATGAATGGACTTAAAGAGTTGACTTGGTGGGAGTACTTGGTGCGTCAACCTGGTGGGGTGACTTTACGGATGGGCATAAAGAGTTGACTTGGTTAGAGTACTTGTTCTAGTGACTTGATGAACAGACTTGAAGAGTCAACTTGGTGGGGTGACTTGATGAAAGGACTTAAAGAGTCGACTTGGTGAGAGTACTTGGTGGGGTGACTTGATGAACAGACTTAAAGGGTCGACTTTATGGGGTGACTTGATGAACGGAACTCATGGCTCTAGGCAAGGTCTTGCCATTAGATCAACTTCGAAATCGCAGAACAGACGCGGTGTAGAATGGAAACCGCTGCCAAGCCTCTTTCATAATTGCGTTGGTCGAGTGATCGAAGAAGGTGATCTAAGAGAGGGTCCAAGCATAGGCATTCGTTGGGGGATTCACACCAATGGAAAAAATTTATGCAATACCTGAGCAACACCAGACGAAGGTGCTAGACGAGGGCTCCCGTTTTAAATCGAGTTATAAAATCACCAAGGAGACACGGTGAGGGCTGGCAACCGCTGCCAAACCTTTTTTCAAAATTGCGCCAGTTGAGTGACAAGAAAACATGATCTAAAGGAGAGTCCAGGTATAGCACCCATGAGAGTGGGCTTCATGCCCCTCTAATTGATTCAACATCGGCGTCCACTGTTTCAAAATCCGACATATCCATCCGCCATGACACCGGCATTGAATCAATGAGAGGGGCATGGGAGAGGCTCGTGGCAACCACCTCTCCTATATCAGCTATTAGTGCGAGGCTTGCTCTACATTTGAAATTAGTGAACACACTCACAACTGCCTTAAAAATCCAAATCCTTGAAAATTCTGACCAAACAGCCATTCATGACCCAATTTTTTATGAGGTCGACAGAGGAGCAAAAGATTGTCATCGGTTAGGAGATGTGAGTTCATGGAGCCAAGGGACTGAAATGGTCATCGTGCTCTTCTAATCAACAGGATGAATTTCACCTTGAAGGGGCCCAATCCAAAAGTTTCGGAGGTCATCTCCTGGAACTCTTAAGAACAAGGCCCATCTTTACATGCAAACTCTGCTACTGCACAAACATAGGTTGCAATTAAAGAGAAATTGCGAGGCTATCACAATGGCCCGAGGCCAATGCTCTAACTTAGTCAATTTTCTCTTGTAATCACCATGCTGCTATTCATAGAGAGATTTCCCCATTCACTTGTGATGCGACGCACAATCCAAGTGCTAGACGTGAGCTCGCCCTTGAAAGAAAGACCACTTTCCATGACATCCCCCGATGACACATTGGAACGAAAACCACTGTCAAACCATTCCCCATGTTGTGCCGATCAAGTTGGCACAGAGGTGACCTTAGGGAGGTCCCGCATAGCAATCGGGATGTGCTTTCATACCCATCTCTCACAAAAACCAATGTTAGCTGTGAACAAATTTAGAATCCAAGGCTCATATCCATCGATATCGTCGGCACTGGGTCTATATATTCAAAGGCCACGGAGAGGTTCCGATAAGAGAAGCTCCCCTACTCGCCCGCACAAACATCCCAAATGCTAGACACAAGCTCTCGCCCTTAGCATCGCTCTCCATATCGTCGCAATGACACATTGGAATGACAACCACTGTCGAACAACTCCTGAATATGTGCTGATGGAGGTAGAAAGAAGAGCAACTTTGGGGAGCCGCGCATAGCAAACAGGCTGCAGCTTCATTCCACTCTTATATATAGATCCGATGTCATTGATTTCATTTGGAATCTGAGGCTGCATTCATCCTTGCTCACACAAGAAATGGCTCTTCTCATCGAATGGCCACAGGGAGCTTCCAATTACAAAGGCTCCCTTATCACTCGTGATGCACTGCCCAACTTCTAGACGATGGCTCGCCCTTCAGATCGCTGCCCAGGCAACCACCACAATGGCACCATTGGAACGAGAACCACTGCCGAACCATTCCAAAAATTTTGCGCCAAAGAAGTTGTTGAGAAGAGAACCACTCTGGGGAGAGAGCACTCCCATAGCAAAATTAGGATGGCTTCACAACCCTTCCAATAGAAACAATGCTGGTGCCAATATTCCAAATCTGAATAACGTGTCTTTCTCACACACCAACACCAATTCTATTGGGGAGGGTCGCCGAGAGCTTTTGTTATCAAAGCCTCCCACTATAGCCGTGATAGGCATGCAAAAAATATTGCTAGAGCGCCAAGCACCCACCTAATGCCTAGAGACAAGGGCTCGCCATTAGATCAACATCAAAATCGCAGAACAGACATGCTGTAGAATGGCAACCGCTGCCAAGTGTCTTCCATAATTGCGTCGATCGAGTGATCAAAGAAGGTGATCTAAGAGAGGGTCCAAGCGTAGGCATTCATTGGGGGATTCACACTGATAGCAAAAATTCATGCAATACCCAAGCAACTGGATGAATTTCACCTTGAAGGGGCCCAATCCAAAAGTTCCGGAGGTCATCTCCTGGAACTATCAAGAAAAAAGGCCAATCTTACATGCAAACTCTGCTACTGCGCAAACATAGGTTGCAATTATAGAGAAATTGGAAGGCCATCACAATGGCTCGAGGCCAATGCTCTGACTACTAAGTCAATTTTCTCTTCCAATCACCATGCCACCATTCACAGAGAGATCTCCCCATTCACTTGTGATGACGCACAATCCAAGTGCTAGAAGCAAGCTCGCCCTTGAAAGGACACGTTCCAAGACATCTCGATGACACATTGGAACGAAAACTGCTGTCGAACCATTTCCAATATTCTGTCGATCGAGTTGGCATAGAGGCGATCTTAGGGAGCTCCCGTGTATCGATCGAGAAGTGCTTTCGTACCCATCTCTCACAAAAACCAATTTTAGCTGAACAATTTTAGAATCCAAGGCTCGTATCCATCGATATCGTCCCCACTGGGTCTATGTTCAAAGGCCGCGGAGAGGTTCCGATAAGAGAAGCTCCCCTGCTCGCTTGCACAAACATCCCCAAATGCTAGACGCAAGCACCCACCCTTAGCATCACTCTCCAGATCACCGCGATGACACATTGGAACGACAACCGCTGTCGAACAACTCTCGAATTTGTGCCGATGGAGTGAGAAAGAAGAGCCAGATCGGGTCGATGAAAATGGCTAAGCCAGATCGGGTCAGCCAGCATGGCTTCGCCACCATTTTTCACCGAGAGCTTTCGATATTAAAGCTCCCATGTAGCCGCGATAAGTACACCATGACAAATTTCTAGAGTGTCGAGAACCCATAGAAAATTGACATTATACCAAGCAACGTCGAAGTGCTAGACAAGGGCTCATGTTTAGATCAAGTTTTAAAATCACCAAAAAGACATGCCATGGATCGGCAACTGCTGCCTCACCTTTTCCAAAATTGAGTCATTGGAAAACATGATCTAAAGGAGAGCCAAGGAAAAGCACTGAGATCGCTTCATGCCCCTTTCATTGATTCAACATCAGCATACACCGTTTGAAAACCCAACAATCCGATCTGCCTAGATACCAATGTTGAATCAATGAAAGGGGCATGGGAGAGGCTCGCAGCAACAACCTCTCCTATATAAGCTATTAGTGCGAGGCTCGCTCTGCATTAGAAATCTGCGATAGCATAGACAACTCCCTTAAAAATCCAATTCAATGAAAATGTGACCAAACAGCCATCCACGACACTATTTTTGGAGCTTGCCCAGATCGGCTCGGCTAGAATCGCTCGCCCAGATCGGCTCGGCCAGCATTGCTCAGCCAGATCGGGTCGGCCAGCATGGTGACTTGCTGACTTGGTGAGAGTACTTGGAACTGTCAAGAACAAAGGTCAATCTTACATGCAAACTTTGCTACTGTGTAAACATAGGTTTCAATTATAGAGAAATTGCAAGGCCGTCACAATGGCCCGAGGCCAATGCTCTGACTACTAAGTGAATTTTCTCTTGCAATCACAATGCCACGATTCACAAAGAGATCTCCCGATTCACTTGTGACGACACACAATCCAAGTGCTAGACGCGAGCTCGCCCATGAAAGGCTGCATTCCAAGACATCCCGATGACACATTGGAACAACAACTGCTGTCGAACCATTCCCAATGTTCTACCAATAGAGTTGGCACAGAGGCGATCTTAGGGAGCTCCTGCGTATCGATCGGGAAGTGCTTTCGTACCCATCTCTCACAAAAACCAATGTTAGCTAAACAATTTTAGAATCCAAGGCTCGTATCCATCGATATCGTCAGCACTGGGTCTATATTCAAAGGCTACGGAGAGGTTTTGATAAGAGAAGCTCCCCTGCTCGCTTGCACAAACATCCCCAAATGCTAGATGCAAGGTCCCACCCTTAGCATAGCTCTCTAGATCATCGCAATGACACATTGGAACGATAACCACTGTCGAACAACTCCCAAATTTGTGCCGATGGAGTGAGAAAGAAGAGCCAGATTGGGTCAACAAAAATGGCTAAGCTAGATCGGGTCGGCCAGCATGGCTCGGCCACCATTTTTTGCCAAGAGCTTTCGATATTAAAGCTCCCATGTAGCCGCAATAAGTACACCATGACAAATTTCTAGAGCACCGATCACCCATAGCAAATTGCCATTATACCAAGCAGCGCCGGAGTGCTAGACAAGGGCTCATGTTTACATCAAGTTTTAAAATCACCAAAAAGACACGCCATGGATTGGCAACCACTACCTCACCTTTTCCAAAATTGAGTCATCGAAAAACATGATCTAAAGGAGAGCCGAGGAAAAGCACTGAGATCGCTTCATGCCCCTTTCATTCATTCAAAATCAGCATAAACCGTTTGAAAACCCAACAATCTGATTCGCCTAAACAGCAATGTTGAATCAATGAAAGGGGCATGGGAGAGGCTCGCGGTAACAACCTCTCCTATATAAGCTATTAGTGTGAGGCCCGCTCTGCATTAGAAATTTACGATAGCACAGACAACTCCCTTAAAATCACAATTCAATGAAAAATGTGACCAAACAGCCATCCACGACACCATTTTTGGAGTTAGGCTAGATTGGGTCGACCAGCATGGCTCGCCCAGAACGGCTCGGCCAGCATGGCTTGCCCAGATCGAGTCAGCCAGAATGGCTCACCCAGATCAGCTCGGCCAGCATGGCTCACCCAGAATGGCTCGGCCAGATCGGGTCGGCCAACATGGTGACTTGGTGACTTGGTGAGAGTACTTGGAACTGTCAAGAACAATGGCCAATCTTACATGCAAACTCTGCTACTGCGCAAACATAGGTTGCAATTATAGAGAAATTTCAAGGCTGTCACAATGGCCCGAGGCCAATGCTCTGACTACTAAGTCAATTTTCTCTTGCATTCGCCATGCCGTTGTTCACAGAGAGATCTCCCCATTCACTTGTGATGACGCACAATCCAAGTGCTAGACGCGAGCTCGCCCTTGAAAGGCCGCGTTCCAAGACATCCCAATGACACATTGGAACAACAACCGCTCTCGAACCATTCCCAATGTTCTGCCGATCGAGTTGGCACAGAGGCGATCTTAGGGAGCTCCTGCGTAGCAATCAGGAAGTTCTTTCGTACCCTTCTCTCACAAAAACAAATGTTAGCTGAAAAATTTTAGAATCCAAGGCTCGTATCCATTGATATCGTCGGCACTGGGTCTATATTCAAAGGCCACGGAGAGGTTCCAATAAGAGAAGCTCCCCTACTCACTTGCACAAACATCCCCAAATGCTAGACGCAAGCTCCCGCCCTTAGCATCGCTCTCCAGATCACCGCAATGACACATTGGAATGACAACCGCTGTCAAAAAACTCTCGAATTTGTTTTGATGGAGTGAGAAAGAAGAGCCAAATCGGGTCGACGAAAATGGCTAAGCCAGATCAAGTCAGCCAGCATGGCTCGCCCAGATCAGGTCGGCCAGCATGGCTCGCCCACCATTTTTTGCTGAGAGCTTTCGATATTAAAGCTCCCATGTAGCCGCGATAAGTACACTGTGAAAAATTATTAGAGCATCGAGCACCCATAGAAAATTGCCATTATACCAAGCAACGCCAGAGTGCTAGACAAGGGCTCACGTTTAGATCAATTTTTAAAATCACCAAAAAGACACGCCATGGATCGGCAACCACTGCCTCACCTTTTCCAAAATTGAGTCATCAAAAAACATGATCTAAAGGAGAGCTGAGGAAAAGCACTGAGATCGCTTCATGCCCCTTTCATTGATTCAACATCAGCATACACCGTTTGAAAACCCAACAATCCGATCCACCTAGACACCATTTTTGGAGCTCGGCCAGATCAGGTCGGCCAGCATGGCTCGCCCAGATCGGCTCAGCCAGCATGGCTTAGCCAGAATGGCTCGCCTAGATTGGCTTTCCCAGATCAGCTCAGCCAGAACAGCTCGCCCAGATTGGCTCGGCCAACATGGCTTGGCTAGAACAGCTCGCCTAGATCGGATCGCCTAGATCAGCTCGGCCAGCATGGCTCGGCCAGAACGGCTCACCCAGATCGGCTCGGCTAGCATGGCTCGGCCAAAATGGCTCACCTAGAATGGCTTGCCCAGATCGGCTTGGCCAGCATGGCTCGGCCAGAATGGCTAGGCCAGATCGGCTCGGCCATCATGGCTCGCCTAGATCGGCTCGGCCAGGCTGGCTCGCACACCATTTTTCAAGCACACTACCTCCCCTATATAAGCTATTAGTGCAAGGCTTACTCTACATCAGAAATGTACATTCAATGCACAAGTACCTTAAAACCCAATTCAATGAAAAATGTGATCGAATAGCCATCCACGACCCCATTTTTCATGAGGTTGTCAATGGAGACAAAGATTGGCATTGGTTAGACGATTTGATTGCATCAGTCAGAGGGGTAAATTGATCAATTTTGGGAGACCGACTAGAATGGCTCGACGACCATTTTATATTGGAAGCTACCCGATTTGAGAATTATGACTCAAATAGAATGGCTCGGGTACCCATTTTACGAACTTAAAGAGTCGACTTGGTGGGCCGACCTAGCAGGGTGACTTGATGAATAAACTTAAAGAGTCGACTTGGTGAGAGTACTTGGTGGGCCGACCTAGCAAGGTGACTTGATGAACTAACTTAAAGAGTTGACTTGGTGAGAGTACTCGGTGGGTTGACCTGGTCACGTGACTTGATGAACGAACTTAAAGAGTTGACTTGGTGGGCTGACTTGGCTGGGTGACTTGATGAACGAACTTAAAGAGTCGACTTGGTGGGTCAAACTAGCGAGATGACTTGGTGAGAGTACTTGGTGGGCTTACCTGGCAGGGTGACTCGATGGATGAACTTAGAGAGTCGACTTTGCGAGAGTTCTTGGTGGGTTGAACTTATGGGGTGACTTGATGAATGAACTTAAAGAGTCAACTTGGCGAGAGACTTTGGTGGGCCGAGCTGGCGGGGTGAATTGATGAACGAACCTAAAGAGTCGACTTTGTGAGAGTACTTGGCGGGCCGACCTGGCGGGGTGACTTGATGATCGAACTTAAAGGGTCGACTTGGTGAGAGTACTTGGTGGGCCAACCTGGCGGGGTGACTTGATGAGCAAACTTAAAGAGTCGACTTGGTGAGAGTACTTGGTGGGGTGACCTAGTGGGGTGACTTGATGAACGAACTTAAAGAGTCGACCTTGTGGGCCGACTTGGCAGAGTGACTTCATGAACAAACTTAAAGAGTCCACTTGGTTGGCTAACCAGGCGGGGTGACTTGATGAACGAACTTAAAGAGTCGACTTGGTGAGAGTAATTTGTGGGCTAACTTGGCAGGGTGACTTGATGAATGAACTTAAAGAGTCGACTTGGTGGGGTGACTTGTTGAATGCACTTGAAGGGTCGACTTGGTGGGGTGACTCTATGAACGGACCTAAATAGTTGACTTGGTGAGAGCACTTGGTGGGACGACTTGATGAATAGACTTAAAGAGTCAACTTGGTGAGAATACTTGGTGGGGTGACTTGATGAGCGCACTTGAAGAATCAACTTGGTTAGAGTACTTGGTGTGGTGATTTGATGAACAGACTCAAAGAGTCAACTTGCTGAGAGTACTCAGTGGCTCGACTTGATGAGCAGACTTAAACAGTCCACTTGGTGAGAGTACTTGGCGGGGTGAACTAATGAACGGACTTAAAGAATCGACTTGGTGGGAGTACTTGTTTTGGTGACTTGATGAACGGACTTAAACAGTCGACTTGGTGGGGTGACTTGATGAAAGGACTTAAAGAGTCGACTTGGTGAGAGTACCTGGTGGGGTGACTTGATGAATGAACTTAAAGGGTTGACTTAGCGGGGTGACTTGATGAACAAAACTAAAGAGTTGACTTGGTGAGAGTACTTGGCGGGGTGAACTGATGAACGGACATAAAGAGTCGACTTGGTGGGGTGACTTGATGAACAAACTTAGAGAGTCAACTTGGTGAGAGTACTTGGTGGGCCGACCAGGTTGGGTGACTTCGTGAACGGACTTAAAGAGTCGACTTGGTGGGAGTACTTGGTGGGGTGACTTGACAAACGGACTTCAAGGGTTGACTTGGTGAGGTGACTTGATGAACGATCCTAAAGAGTTGACTTAGTGAGAGTACTTGGTGTGGTGACTTGATAAACAAACTTAAAGAGTCGAATTGGTGAGAGTACTTGGTGGGGTGACTTGATGAATGCACTTGAAGAGTCAACTTGGTGGGGTGACGTTATGAACAGACCTAAAGAGTTGACCTGGTGAGAGTACTTGGTGGGGTGACTTGATGAACATAGTTAAAGAGTCAACTTGGTGAGAGTACTTGGTGGGCCGGCTTGGCTGGGTGACTTGATGAACAAACTTAAAGAGTCAACTTCGTGGGTCGAACTAGCGAGGTGACTTGGTGAGAGTACTTGGTGGGCTGACCTGGCAGGGTGACTTGATGAACGAACTTAGAGAGTCAACTTTGTGAGAGTACTTGGTGGGTCGAACTGGTAGGGTGACTTGATGAACAAACTTAAAGAGTCAACCTGGTGAGAGAACTTGGTGGGCTGAGCTGGCGGGGTGAATTGATGAACGAAACTAAAGAGTTGACTTTGTGAGAGTACTTGGTGGGCCAACCTGGCGGGGTGACTTGATGACCAAACTTAACGGGTTGACTTGGTGAGAGTACTTGGCGGGCCGACCTGGCTGAGCGACTTGATGAACAAACTTAAAGAGTCAACTTGGTGAGAGTACTTGGTGGGGTGACCTGATGAACAAACCTAAAGAGTCGACCTGGTGAGAGTACTTGGTGGGCCGACCTAGCAGGGTGACTTGGTGAGAAAACTTAAAGAGTCAACTTGGTGACAGTAGTTGGTGGGCTGACCTGGCGGGGTGACTTGATGAACGAACTTAAAGAGTCGACTTGGTGGGCCGACCTGGCAGAGTGACTTCATGAATGAACTTAAAGAGTCCACTTGATGGGCCGACCTTGTGAGGTGACTTGATGAACAAACTTAAAGAGTCGACTTGGTGAGAGTAATTTGTGGGCTGACCTGGCGGGGTGACTTGATGAATGAACTTAAAGAGTCGACTTGGTGGGGTGACTTGATGAACGCACTTGAAGGGTTGACTTGGTGGGGTGACTCTATGAACGGACCTAAAGAGTTGACTTGGTGAGAGTACTTGGTGGGGTGAATTGATGAAAGGACTTAAAGAGTCGACTTGGTGAGAGTACTTGGTGGGGCGACTTGATGAACACACTTGAAGAATCGACTTGGTCAGAGTACTTGGTGGGGCGACTTGATGAACGGACTCAAAGAGTCGACTTGGTGAGAGTACCTGGTGGCTTGACTTGATGAGCAGACTTAAAGAGTCAACTTGGTGAGAGTACTTGGCAGGGTGAACTGATGAACGAACTTAAAGAGTCGACTTGGTGGGAGTACTTGGTGCGCCGACCTGGTGGGGTGACTTTATGGATGGACTTAAAGAGTCGACTTGGTTAGAGTACTTTTTCTGGTGACTTGATGAATGGACTTGAAGAGTCAACTTGGTGGGGTGACTTGATGAAAGGACTTAAAGAGTCGACTTGGTGAGAGTACTTGGTGGGGCAACTTGATGAACAGACTTAAAGGGTCGACTTGGCGGGGTGACTTGATGAACGGACCTAAAGAGTTGACTTGGTGAGAGGACTTGGCAGGGTGAACTGATGAACAGACTTAAAGAGTTGACTTGGTGGGAGTACTTGGTGGGCCGACCTGGTGGGGTGACTTGATGAACGGACTTATAGAGTCGACTTGGTGAGAGTAGTTGTTCTGGTGACTTGATGAAAGGACTTAAAGAGTCAACTTGGTGGGGTGACTTGATGAACGAACTTAAAGGGTCGACTTTGCAGGGTGACTTGATGAACGGACCTAAAGAGTTGACTTGGCAAGAGTACTCGATGGGGTGACTTGATGAAAAGACTTAGAGAGTCGACTTGGTAAGAGTGCTTGGTGGGCTGACCTAGTTGGGTGACTTTGTGAACTAATTTAAAGAGTCGACTTGGTGGGAGTACTTAGTGGGTTGACTTGATGAATGGACTTCAAGGGTCGACTTGGCGAGGTGACTTGATGAACGGTCCTAAAGAGTTGACTTGGTGAGAGTACTTGGTGTGGTGACTTGATGAACAGACTTAAAGAGTCGAATTGGTGAGAGTACTTGGTGGGGTGACTTGATGAACATAGTTAAAGAGTCAACTTGGTGAGAGTACTTGGTTGGGTGACTTGATGAACGCACTTGAAGAATCAACTTGGTTAGAGTACTTGGTGGGGTGACTTGATGAACGAACTTAAAGATTCAACTTGGTGGGCCCACCTGGTGGGGTGACTTGATGAACGAACTTAGAGAGTCAACTTGGTGAGAGTACTTGTTGACTTGGTGGGCCGACCTGGCTGGATGACTTGATGAAAAAACTTAAAGAGTCGACTTGGTGAGAGTACTCGGTGGGCTGACCTGGTCACGTGACTTGATGAATGAACTTAAAGAGTCAACTTGGTGAGAGTACTCGGTGGGCTGACCTGGTCACGTGACTTGATGAACAAACTTAAAGAGTCAACTTGGTGGGCCAACTTGGCCGGGTGACTTGATGAACAAACTTAAAGAGTCGACTTGGTGGGTCAAACTAGCGGGGTGACTTGGTGAGAGTACTCGGTGGGCTGACCTAGCAGGGTGACTTGATGAACAAACTTAGAGAGTCGACTTTGTGACAGTACTTGGTGGGAGTACTTGGTGGGCTGACCTGGCAGAGCGACTTGATGAACGAACTCAAAGAGTCGACTTGGTGAGAGTACTCGGTGGGGTGACCTGATGAACAAACCTAAAGAGTCGACCTGGTGAGAGTACTCGGCGGGCTAACCTGGCGGGCTGACTTGGTGAGCAAACTTAAAGAGTTGACTTGGTGAGAGTAGTTGGTGGGCTGACCTAGCGGGGTGAATTGAGGAAAGAACTTAAAGAGTCAACTTGGTGGGCCGACTTGGTAGAGTGACTTCTTGAACAAACTTAAAGAGTCCACTTGGTGGGCCGACCTGGCGGGGTGACTTGATGAACAAACTTAAAGAGTCGACTTGGTGAGAGTAATTTGTGGGCTGACCTGGCAGGGTGACTTGATGAATGAACATAAAGAGTCGACTTGGTGGGGTGACTTGATGAACGCACTTGAAGGGTTGACTTGGTGGGGTGACTCTATGAACGGACCTAAAGAGTTGACTTGGTGAGAGTACCTTGTGGGGTGACTTGATGAAAGGACTTAAAGAGTCGACTTGGTGAGAGTACTTGGTGGGGTGACTTGATGAATGCACTTGAAGAATCGACTTGGTTAGAGTACTTGGTGGGGCAACTTGATCAACGGACTCAAAGAGTCAACTTGGTGAGAGTATTTGGTGGCTCGACTTGATGAGCAGACTTAAAGAGTCAACTTGGTGAGAGTACTTGGCGGGGTGAACTGATGAACGGACTTAAAGAGTCAAGTTGGTGGGAGTACTTGGTGTGCTGACTTGGTGGGGTGACTTTATGGACGGACTTAAAGAGTTGACTTGGTTAGAGTACTTGTTCTGGTGACTTGATGAATAGACTTGAAGAGTCGACTTGGTGGGGTGACTTGATGAAAGGACTTAAAGAGTCGACTTGGTGAGACTACTTGGTGGGGCGACTTGATGAACGGACTTAAAGGGTCGACTTGGCAGGGTGACTTGATGAACGAACCTAAAGAGTTGACTTGGTAAGAGTACTTGGTGGGGTGAACTGATGAACGGACTTAAAGAGTCGACTTGGTGGGAGTACTTGGTGGGCCGACTTGGTGCGGTGACTTAATGAATGGACTTATAGAGGCAACTTGGTGAGAGTAGTTGTTCTGGTGACTTGATGAAAGGACTTAAAGAGTCGACTTGGTGGGGTGACTTGATGAACAAACTTAAAGGGTCAACTTTGCGGGGTGACTTGACGAACGGACCTAAAGAGTTGACTTGGTGAGAGTACTTGGTCGGGTGACTTGATGAACACACTTGAAGAATCGACTTGGTTAGAGTATTTGGTGGGGTGACTTGATGAACGAACTTAGAGAGTCGACTTGGTGAGAGTACTTGGTGACTTGGTGGGCCGACCTGGCCGGGTGACTTGATTAACAAACTTAAAGAGTTGACTTGGTGAGAGTACTCGGTGGGCTGACTTGGTCACGTGACTTGATGAACAAACTTAAAGAGTCGACTTGGTTGGTTGACTTGGTCGGGAGACTTGATGAATGAACTTAAAGAGTCGACTTGGTGGGTCGAACTAGCTGGGTGACTTGGTGAGAGTACTCGGTGGGCTAACCTGGCAGGGTGACTTGATGAACGAACTTAGAGAGTCAACTTTGTCAGAGTACTTGGTGGGTCGAACTGGCAGGGTGACTTGATGAAGGAACTTAAAGAGTCGACCTAGTGAGAGAACTTGGTGGGCCGAGCTGGCAGGGTGAATTGATGAACAAACGTAAAGAGTCAACTTTGTGAGAGTACTTGGCTGGCCGACCTGGCGGGGTGACTTGATGACCGAACTTAAAGGGTCGACTTTGTGAGAGTAATTGGTGGGCCGACCTGGCAGAGCGACTTGATGAACGAACTTAAAGAGTCAACTTGGTGAGAGTACTTGGTGGGGTGACTAGATGAACAAACCTAAAGAGTCGACCTGGTGAGAGTACTTGGTGGGCTGACCTGGCGGGGTGAGTTGGTGAGCAAACTTAAAGAGTCAACTTGGTGAGAGTAGTTGGTGGGCTGACCTAGTGGGGTGACTTGATGAACGAACTTAAAGAGTCGACTTGGTGGGCCGACTTGGCAGAGTGACTTCATGAATGAACTTAAAGAGTCCACTTGGTGGGCCAACCTGGCGGGGTGACTTGATGAACGAACTTAAAGAGTTGACTTGGTGAGAGTAATTTGTGGGCTGACTTGGCAGGGTGACTTGATGAATGAACCTAAAGAGTCGACTTGGTGGGGTGACTTGATGAACGCACTTGAAGGGTCGACTTGGTGGGGTGACTCTATGAACGGACCTAAAGAGTTGACTTGGTGAGAGTACTTGATGGGGTGACTTGATGAAAGGACTTAAAGAGTCGACTTGGTGAGAGTACTTGGTGGGGCGACTTAATGAACGCACTTAAAGAATCAACTTGGTTAGAGTACTTGGCAGGGCGACTTGATGAATGGACTCAAATAGTCAACTTGGTGAGAGTACTTGGTGGCTCGGCTTGATGAGCAGACTTAGAGAGTCAACTTGGTGAGAGTACTTGGCAGGGTGAACTGATCAACAGACTTAAAGAGTCGACTTGGTGGGAGTACTTGGTGGGCCCACCTGGTGGGGTGACTTTATGGATGGACTTAAAGAGTCGACTTGGTTAGAGTACTTGTTCTGGTGACATGATGAACGGACTTGAAGAGTCAACTTGGTGGGGTGACTTGATGAAAGGACTTAAAGAGTTGACTTGGTGAGAGTACTTGGTGGGGCGACTTGATGAACGGACTTAAAGGGTTGACTTGGCAGGGTGACTAGATGAACGGACCTAAAGAGGTTACTTGGTGAGAGTACTTGGTGGGGTGAACTAATGAACGGACTTAAAGAGTCAACTTGGTGGGAGTACTTGGTGGGCCGACCTGGTGGGGTGACTTGATGAATGGACTTATAGAGTCGACTTGGTGAGAATAGTTGTTCTGGTGACTTGATGAACGAACTTAAAGAGTCAGCTTGGTGGGGTGACTTGATGAAAGGACTTAAAGAGTCAACTTGGTGGGGTGACTTGATGAACAAACTTAAAGGGTCCACTTTGCAGGGTGACTTGATGAATGGACCTAAAGAGTTGACTTGGTGAGAGTACTAGGTGGGGTGACCTGATGAACAGACTTAGAGAGTCGACTTTGTGAGAGTACTTGGTGGGCTGACCTGGTTGGGTGACTTCATGAATTGACTTAAAGAGTCGACTTGGTTGGAGTAATTGGTGGGGTGACTTGGTGAACGGATTTCAAGGGTCGACTTGGTGGGTTACTTGATGAACGGTCCTAAAGAGTTGACTTGGTGAGAGTACTTGGTGTGGTGACTTGATGAACAGACTTAAAGAGTCAAATTGGTGAGAGTACTTGGTGGGGTGACTTGATGAACATAGTTAAAGAGTTTTCTTGGTGAGAGTACTTGGTCAGGTGACTTGATGAATGCACTTGAAGAATCAACTTGGTTAGAGTACTCAGTGGCGTGACTTGATGAACAAACTTAAAGATTCAACATGGTGGGCCGACCTGGTGGGGTGACTTGATGAATGAGCTTAGAGAGTCAACTTGGTGAGAGTACTTGGCGACTTGGTGGGCCGACCTAGTCAGGTGACTTGATGAACAAACTTAAAGAGTCAACTTGGTGAGAGTACTCGGTGGGTTGACCTAGTCACGTGACTTGATGAACAAACTTAAAGAGTCGACTTGGTGGGCTGACTTGGCTAGGTGACTTGATGAACAAACTTAAAGAGTTGACTTGGTGGGTCAAACTAGCGGGGTGACTTGGTGAGAGTACTCGGTGGGCTGACCTGGTAGGGTGACTTGATGAACGAACTTAGAGAGTCAACTTTGTGAGAGTATTGGGTGGGTCGAACTAGTGGGGTGACTTGATGAACAAACTTAAATAGTCGACCTGGTGAGAGAACTTGGTGGGCCGAGCTGGCGGGGTGAATTGATGAATGAACCTAAAGAGTTAACTTTGTAAGAGTACTTGGTGGGCCGACTTGGCGGGGTGACTTGATGACCTAACTTAAAGGGTCGACTTGGTGAGAGTACTTGGTGGGCCAACCTGGCAGAGCGACTTGATGAACGAACTTAAAGAGTCAACTTGGTGAGAGTACTTTGTGGGGTGACTTGATGAACAAACCTAAAGAGTCAACCTGGTGAGAGTACTTGGTGGGCCGACTTGGCGAGGTGAGTTGGTGAGCAAACTTAAAGAGTCAACCTGGTGAGAGTAGTTGGTCAGCTGACCTGGCGAGGTGACTTGATGAACGAACTTAAAGAGTCGACTTGGTGGGCCTACTTGGCAGAGTGACTTCATGAACGAACTTAAAGAGTCTACTTGGTGGGCCAACCTGGCGGGGTGACTTGATGAACGAACTTAAAGAGTCGACTTGGTGAGAGTAATTTGTGGGTTGACCTGGCAGGGTGACTTGATGAATGAACTTAAAGAGTCGACTTCATGGGGTGACTTGATGAACGCACTTGAAGGGTCGACTTGGTGGGGTGACTCTATGAATGGACCTAAAGAGTTGACTTGGTGAGAGTACTTAGTGGGGTGACTTGATGAAAGGACTTAAAGAGTCGACTTGGTGAGAGTACTTGGTGGGGCGACTTGATGAACGCACTTGAAGAATCGACTTGGTTAGAGTACTTGGTGGGGCAACTTGATGAACGGACTCAAAGAGTTGACTTGGTGAGAGTACTTGGTGGCTCAACTTGATGAGAAGACTTAAAGAGTCAACTTGGAGATAGTACTTGGCGGTGTGAATTGATGAACGGACTTAAAGAGTCGACTTGGTGGGAGTACTTGGTGGGCTGACCTGGTGGGGTTAGTTTATGGATGGACATAAAGAGACGACTTGGTTAGAGTACTTGTTCTGGTGACTTGATGAATGGACTTGAAGAGTCAATTTGGTGGGGTGACTTGATGAAAGGACTTAAAGACTCGACTTGGTGAGAGTACTTGGTAGGGCGACTTGATGAACGGACTTAAAGGGTCGACTTGGCGGGGTGACTTGATGAACGGACCTAAAGAGGTTACTTGGTGAGATTACTTGGCGGGGTGAACTGATGAACGAACTTAAAGAGTCAACTTGGTGGGAGTACTTGGTGGGCTAACCTAATGGGGTGACTTGATGAACAGACTTATAGAGTCAACTTGGTGAGAGTAGTTGTTCTGGTGACTTGATGAACGGACTTAAAGAGTCAGCTTGGTGGGAGTACTTGGTGGGGTGACTTGATGAAAGGACTTCAAGGGTCAACTTGGCGAGGTGACTTGATGAACGGTTCTAAAGAGTTGACTTGGTGAGAGTACTTGGTGTGGTGACTTGATGAACAGACTTAAAGAGTCAAATTTGTGAGAGTACTTGGTGGGGTGACTTGATGAATGTAGTTAAAGAGTCAACCTAGTGAGAGAACTTCGTCGGGTGACTTGATGAACATACTTGAAGAATCAACTTGGTTAGAGTACTTGGTGGCCTAACTTGATGAACAAACTTAAAGATTCGACTTGGTGGGCCGACCTGGCAGGGTAACTTGATGAACAAACTTAGAGAGTCAACTTGTTGAGAGTACTTGGTGACTTGGTGGGCTGACCTGGAGGGGTGACTTGATGAACAAACTTAGAGAGTCGACTTGGTGAGAGTACTTGGTGACTTGGTGGGCCGACCTGGCCGGGTGACTTGATGAACAAACTGAAAGAGTCGACTTGGTGAGAGTACTCGGTGGGCTGACCTGGTCACGTGACTTGATGAAAAAAACTTAAAGAGTCAACTTGGTGGGCCAACTTGGCCGGGTGACTTGATGAATGAACTTAAAGAGTCGACTTGGTGGGTCGAACTAGCGGGGTGACTTGGTGAGAGTACTTGGTGGGCTGACCTGGTAGGCTGTCTTGATGAACGAACTTAGAGAGTCAACTTTGTGAGAGTGCTTGGTGGCTCAAACTGGTAGGGTGACTTGATGAACGAACTAAAAGAGTCGACCTGGTGAGAGAACTTGGTGGGCCGAGCTGGCAAGGTGAATTGATGAAGGAACCTAAAGAGTCAACTTTGTGAGAGTACTTGGTGGGCCGACCTAGTGGGGTGACTTGATGACCAAACTTAAAGGTTCGACTTGGTGAGAGTACTTGGTGGGCCGACTTGGTAGAGTGACTTGATGAACAAACTTAAAAAGTCGACTTGGTGAGAGTACTTGGTGGGGTGACTTGATGAACAAACCTAAATAGTCGACCTGGTGAGAGTACTCGGTGGGCTGACCTGGCGGGCTGACTTGGTGAGCAAACTTAAAGAGTTGACTTGGTGAGAGTAGTTGGTGGGCTAACCTGGCGGGGTGAATTGAGGAACGAACTTAAAGAGTCAACTTGGTGGGCCGACTTGGTAGAGTGACTTCATGAATGAACTTAAAGAGTCCACTTGGTGGGCCGACCTGGCGGAGTGACTTGATGAACGAACTTAAAGAGTCGACTTGGTGAGAGTAATTTGTGGGCTGACCTGGTGGGGTGACTTGATGAATGAACTTAAAGAGTCCACTTGGTGGGGTGAATTGATGAACGCACTTGAAGGGTCGACTTGGTGGGGTGACTCTATGAACGGACCTAAAGAGTTGACTTGGTGAGAGTACTTGGTGGGGTGACTTGATGAAAGGACTTAAAGAGTCAACTTGGTGAGAGTACTTGGTGGGGTGACTTGATGAACGCACTTGAAGAATCGACTTGGTTAGAGTACTTGGTGGGGCGACTTGATGAATGGACTCAAAGAGTTGACTTGGTGAGAGTATTTGGTGGCTCGACTTGATGAGCAAACTTAAAGAGTCAACTTGGTGAGAGTACATGGTGGGGTGAACTGATGAACGGACTTAAAGAGTCAACTTGGTGGGAGTACTTGGTGTGCCGACTTGGTGGGGTGACTTTATGGATGGACTTAAAGAGTCGACTTGGTTAGAGTACTTGTTCTGGTGACTTGATGAACAGACTTGAAGAGTCGACTTGGTGGGGTGACTTGATGAAAGGACTTAAAGAGTCGACTTGGTGAGAGTACTTGGTGGGGCGACTTGATGAACGGACTTAAAAGGTCGACTTGGCGGGGTGACTTGATGAATGGACCTAAAGAGTTGACTTGGTGAGAGTACTTGGCAGGGTGAACTGATCAATGAACTTAAAGAGTTGACTTGGTGGGAGTACTTGGTGGGCCGACCTGGTGGGGTGACTTGATGAATGGACTTATAGAGTTGACTTGGTGAGAGTAGTTGTTCTGGTGACTTGATGAATGGACTTAAAGAGTCAGCTTGGTGGGGTGACCTGATGAAAGGACTTAAAGAGTCAACTTGGTGGGGTGACTTGATGAACAAACTTAAAGGGTCGACTTTGCAGGGTGACTTGATGAACGGACCTAAAGAGTTGACTTGGTGAGAGTACTCGGTGGGGTGACCTGATGAAAAGACTTAGAGAGTCAACTTGGTGAGAGTACTTGGTGGGCCGACCTGGTGGGGTGACTTGATGAACGGACTTATAGAGTCGACTTGGTGAGAGTAGTTGTTCTGGTGACTTGATGAATGGACCTAAAGAGTTGGCTTGGTGGGGTGACTTGATGAAAGGACTTAAAGAGTTGACTTGGTAGGGTGACTTCATGAAGGAACTTAAAGGGTCGACTTTGCAGGGTGACTTGATGAACAGACCTAAAGAGTTGACTTGGAAAGAGTACTCAGTGGGGTGACCTGATGAAAAGACTTAGAGAGTTGACTTGGTGAGAGTAATTGGTGGGCTGACCTGGTTGGGTGACTTTGTGAACTGACTTAAAGAGTCGACTTGGTGGGAGTACTTGGTGGGGTGACTTGATGAACGGACTTCAAGGGTCGACTTGGCGAGGTGGCTTGATGAACGGTCCTAAAGAGTTGACTTGGTGAGAGTACTTGGTGTGGTGACTTGATGAAAAGACTTAAAGAGTTAAATTGGTGAGAGTACTTGGTGGGGTGACTTGATGAACATAGTTAAAGAGTCGACTTGCTGAGAGTACTTGGTCAGGTGACTTGATGAACGCACTTGAAGAATTGACTTGGTTAGAGTACTTGGTGGGGTGACTTGATGAATGAACTTAAAGATTCTATTTGGTGGGCCAACCTGGCGGGGTGACTTGATGAACGAACTTAGAGAGTTGACTTGGTGAGAGTACTTGGTGACTTGGTGGGCCGACCTAGCTGGGTGACTTGATGAACAAACTTAAAGAGTCAACTTGGTGAGAGTACTCGGTGGGCTGACCTGGTCACGTGACTTGATGAATGAAGTTAAAGAGTCAACTTGGTGGGTCAAACTAGCGGGGTGACTTGGTGAGAGTACTTGGTGGGCTGACCTGGCAAGGTGACTTGATGAACGAACTTAGAGAGTCAACTTTGTGAGAGTACTTGGTGGGTCAAACTGGTGGGGTGACTTGATGAACGAACTTAAAGAGTTGACCTAGTGAGAGAACTTGGTGGGCCGAGCTGGCGGGGTGAATTGATAAACGAACCTAGAGAGTCGACTTTGTGAGAGTACTTGGTGGGCTGACCTGGCGGGGTCACTTGATGACCAAACTTAAAGGGTCGACTTGGTGAGAGTACTTGGCGGGCCGACCTGGCGGAGCGACTTGATGAACAAACTTAAAGAGTCAACTCGGTGAGAGTACTTGGTGGGGTGACCTGATGAACAAACCTAGAGAGTCGACTTTGTGAGAGTACTTGGTGGGCTGACCTGGCGGGGTGACTTGGTGAGCAAACTTAAAGAGTCAACTTGGTGAGAGTAGTTGGTGGGCTGACCTGGCGGGGTGACTTGATGAACAAACTTTAAAAGTCGACTTGGTGAGAGTAATTTGTGGGCTGACCTGGCAGGGTGACTTGATGAATGAACTTAAAGAGTCGACTTGGTGGGGTGACTTGATGAACGCACTTGAAGGGTCGACTTGTAGGGGTGACTCTATGAACGGACCTAAAGAGTTGACTTGTTGAGAGTACTTGGTGGGGTGACTTGATGAAAGGACTTAAAGAGTCAACTTGGTGAGAGTACTTGGTGGGGTGACTTGATGAATGCATTTGAAGAATCGACTTGGTTAGAGTACTTGGTGGGGCAACTTGATGAACGAACTCAAAGAGTCGACTTGGAGAGAGTACTTAGTGGCTCGACTTGATGAGCAGACTTAAAGAGTCAACTTGGTGAGAGTGGGCCTAACGAGGCAAGGTGGTGAGTGGGCCTGACGGGGTGAGTTGGTGGGGTGACTTGGCGAGTGGAATTAGAGAGCCAACGTGGTGAGGCAACTCGGTGATTTGGTTCATTGAGATGACATGGTGAGCTGACTTGGCGAGTTGACCTGGCGAGTGAACTTAAAGAGTCAACTTGGCAACATGCTTGAGTCGACTTGGTGAGGCGACCTGGCGAGCGGGCTCAAAGAGTCAACATGGTGAGGTGACTCATTGAGTTAACATGGTGAGGCAACTCATGGTGAGGAGCTATTCTTGAGGTGACTTGGTGGGCCTACTTGATTAGTCAACTTGGTGAGTCAACCTGACGAGCTGACACGGTGAGCGGGCTTAAAGAGGCGACAACTTGGTGGGGTAACTCGGCAAGCCAACTTATTGAGGCGAGATGGTGAGTCGACTTGGTGAGCTGACTTGGTGAGCGCACTTAAAGAGTCAACTTTGTGAGGTGACTCGGTGAGTTAGCTCACTGATGCAACTTGGGCGGGTTGACCTGGCGAGTGAACTTAAAGAGGCAACTTGGGCGGGCTGACCTGGTGAGCAAACTTAAAGAGTTGACTTTGCAATGTACTTGAACAACTGACTTGGTGAGCTGACATGGTGAGTGGGC
>CM053789.1:686391297-686631297 GCA_028749045.1 Cupressus sempervirens | reverse complement strand
TTCATTCTGCTCTTATATATAGATCTGATGTCGTTGATTTCATTTGGAATCCGAGGCTGCATTCGTCATTTCTCACACAAGCCATGGCCCTTCTCATCGAGTGGCCATGAGGAGCTTCTAATTACAAAGGCTCCCTTGTCACTCGTGATGCACAACCCAACTGCTAGATGATGGCTCGCCCTTCAGATCGCTGCCCAGGCAACCACCACAATGGCACCACTGCAACGACAACCACTGCCGAACCATTCTAAAATTTTGTGCCAAAGAAGTTGTTGCGAAGAGAACCACTTTCGGGAGAGAGCACTCGCATAGCAAAATTGGGATGGCTTCATGACCCTTCCAATAGAAACGATGCTGGTGCCAATATTCCAAATCCGAATAACGTGTCTTTCTTGAACACCAGCATCGATTCTATTGGGGAGGGTCGCCAAGAGCTTTTGTTATCAAAGCCTCCCACTGTAGCCGTGATAGGCACGCAAAAAATATTATTAGAGTGCCAAGCACCCACCTCATGGCTAGAGACAAGGGCTCGCCATTAGATCAAATTCAAAATCACAGAACAGACACGCTGTAGAATGGCAACCACTGCCAAGTCTCTTTCATAATTGCGTCGATCGAGTGGTTGAAGAAGGTGATCTAAGAGAGGGTCCAAGCATAGGAATTCTTTGGGGGATTCACGCTGATAGCAAAAATTCATGCAATACCCAAACAACACCGGACGGAGGTGCTAGACGAGGGCTCCCATTTTAGATCAAGTTTTAAAATTACCAAGTAGATGCAGTGAGGGCTGGCAAACGTTGCCAAACCTTTTTCAAAAATTGCGCCAGCTGAGTGACAAGAAAACATGATCTAAAGGAGAGTCGAGGAATAGCACCTCAAGTTAGGGCTTCATG
Source organism: Cupressus sempervirens (assembly GCA_028749045.1). Classification (NCBI taxonomy): domain Eukaryota; kingdom Viridiplantae; phylum Streptophyta; class Pinopsida; order Cupressales; family Cupressaceae; genus Cupressus; species Cupressus sempervirens. The sequence goes on along the minus strand of CM053789.1, from coordinate 686,630,404 downwards.
CCCCTCAAATTGATTCAACGTCGGCATCCACCATTTCAAAATCTAACATTTCCATCCACCTTGACACCAGCATTGAATCAATGAGATGGGCATAGGAGAGGCTTGCAACAACAACCTCTCCTATATAAGCTATTAGTGTGAGGCTTGCTCTGCATTATAAATTAGTGAACACATCGACATTCGCCTTAAAAATCCAAATCATTGAAAATTCTGACCAAATAGCCATCCACGACCCAATTTTTTATGAGGTCGTCTAACGAGAAAAAATTATCATCGGTAAGGAGATGTGAATTCATGGAGCCAAGGGACTGAAATGGTCATCAAGCTCATCCGATCAACTGGATGAATTTCACCTTGAAGGGGCCCAATCCAAAAGTTCTGGAGGTCATCTCCTGGAACTCTCAAGAATAAGGCCCATCTTACTTGCAAATTCTGCTACTGCGCAAACATAGGTTGCAGTTAAAGAGAAATTGCAAGGCCATCACAGTGGCCCAAGGCCAATGCTCCGACTAAGTCAATTTTCTATTGCAATCACCATGCCACCATTCATAGAGAGATCTCCCCATTCACTTGTGACACGACGCACAATCCAACTGATAGATGCGAGCTCGCCCTTGAAAGGCCACTTTCCAAGACATCCCCCGATGACACATTAGAACGAAAACTGCTGTTGAACCATTCCCAATGTTGTGTCGATCGAGTTGGCACAGAGGCGACCTTAGGGAGCTCCCACATAGCAATCGAGATATGCTTTCGTACCCATCTCTCACAAAAACCAATGTTAACTATGAACAAATTTAGAATCCAAGGCTCGTATCCATCGATATTGTCAGCACTGGGTGTATATATTCAAAGGCCATAGAGAGGTTCTGATAAGAGAAGCTCCCCTGCTCGCTCGCACAAACATCCCAAATGGTAGACACAAGCTCCCGCCCTTAGCATTGCTCTCCAGATCGCTGCAATGACACATTGGAATGACAATCGCTGTCGAACAACTCTCGAATTTGTGCCGATGGAGTGAGAAAGACGAGCAACTTTGGGGAGCCACACATAGAAAATGGGCTGCTACTTCATTCCGCTTTTATATATATATCCGATGTTGTTGATTTTGTTTGGAATTTGAGGCTGCATTTGTCCTTGCTCACACAAGAAATGGCTCTTCTCATCGAATGGTCACGAGGAGCTTCCGATTACAAAGGCTCCCTTTTCACCCGTGATGCGCAGCCCAACTGCTAGACGACGGCTCGCCCTTCAGATCACTTCCTAGGAAACCACCACAACGACACCATTGGAACAAAAACCACTATTGAACCATTCCAAAATTATTTTTCCAAAGAATTTGTTGCAAAGAGAACAACTCTGGGTAGAGAGCCCTCGCATAGCAAAATTGGGATGGCTTCACGGCAGCTGGATGGGATTTGAATTCATGGAGCCAAGGGAGTGAAATGGTCATTGAGCTCATCCAATCAACTGGATGAATTTAACCTTGAAGGGGCCCAATCCAAAAGTTCTAGAGGTCATCTCCTGGAACTGTCAAGAACAAAGGCCACTCTTACATGCAAACTCTGCTACTGCGCAAACATAGGTTGCAATTATAGAGAAATTGCAAGGCCATCACAATGGCCCGAGGCCAATTCTCTGACTACTAAGTCAATTTTCTCTTGCAATCACCATGCCACCGTTCATAGAGAGATCTACTCATTCACTTGTGACGATGCACAATCCAAGTGCTAGACGCGAGCTCACCCTTGAAAGGCTGCATTCCAAGACATCCCGATGACACATTGGAATGACAACCACTGTCGAACCATTCCCAATGTTTTGCTAATCAAGTTGGCATAGAGGCGATCTTAGGGAGCTCTTGAGTATCCATCGGGAAGTGCTTTCATACCCATCTCTAACAAAAACCAATGTTAGCTGAACAATTTTAGAATCCAAGGCTCGTATCCATCGATATCGTCGGCACTAGGTCTATATTCAAAGGCCACGGAGAGGTTTCAATAAGAGAAGCTCCCCTGCTCGCTTGCACAAACATCCCCAAATGCTAGATGCAAGCTCTCGCCCTTAGCATCGCTCTCTAGATCATCGCAATGACACATTGGAATGACAATCGCTGTCGAACAACTCTCGAATTTGTGTCGATGGAGTGAGAAAGAAGAGCCAGATCGGGTCGATGAAAATGGCTAAGCTAGATTGGGTCAGCCAGCATGGCTCGGCCACCATTTTTCATTGAGAGCTTTCGATATTAAAGCTCCCATGTAGCCATGATAAGTACACCATGACAAATTGCTAGAGTGCCGAGCACCCATAGCAAATTGCCATTAGACCAAGCAACGCCGGAGTGCTAGAGAAGGGCTCACGTTTAGATCAAGTTTTAAAATCACCAAAAAGACATGCCATGTATTGGCAACCGCTGCCTCACCTTTTCCAAAATTGAGTCATCAAAAAACATGATCTAAAGGAGAGCCGAGGAAAAGCACTGAGATCGCTTCATGCCCCTTTCATTGATTCAACATCAGCATACACCATTTGAAAACCCAACAATCTGATCCGCCTAGATACCAATGTTGAATCAATGAAAGGGGCATGGGAGAGGCTCGTGGCAACAACCTCTCCTATATAAGCTATTAGTGCGAGGCTTGCTCTGCATTAGAAATCTGTGATAGCACAGACAACTCCCTTAAAAATCCAATTCAATGAAAAATGTGACCAAACAGCCATCCACGACACCATTTTTGGAGCTCGCCTAGAATGGCTCGGCCAGCATGGCTCGCCCAGATCGGCTTGGCCAGAATGGCTCGGCCAGCATGGCTTGCCCAGATCGGCTCGGCCAGAATGGCTCGCCTAGATCAGCTCGGCCAACATGGCTCGGCCAGATCGGGTCGGCCAGCATGGTGACTTGCTGACTTGGTGAGAGTACTTGGAACTATCAAGAACAAATGCCAATCTTACATGCAAACTCTACTACTACGCAAACATAGGTCACAATTATAGAGAAATTGCAAGGCCATCACAATGGCCAGAGGCTAATGCTCTGACTACTAAGTCATTTTTCTCTTGCAATCACAATGCCACCATTCATAAAGAGATCTCCCAATTCACTTGTGACAACGCACAATTCAAGTGCTAGACGCGAGCTCGCCCTTGAAAGGCCGCATTCCAAGACATCCCGATTACACATTGGAATGACAACCACTATCAAACCATTCCCAATGTTCTGTTGATCGAGTTGGCATAGAGGCGATCTTAGGGAGCTCCCGCGTATCGATCGGGAAGTGCTTTCCTAGCCATCTCTCACAAAAACCAATGTTAGCTGAATAATTTTAGAATCCAAGGCTCGTATTCATCGATATAGTCGGCACTGGGTCTATATTCAAAGGCCATAGAGAGGTTCCGATAAGAGAAGCTCCCCTGCTTGCTTGCACAAACATCCCCAAATGCTAGACGCAAGCTCCTGCCCTTAGCATCGCTCTCCAGATCACCGCAATGACATATTGGAATGACAACCGCTATCGAACAACTCCCAAATTTGTGTCGATGGAGTGAGAAAGAAGAGCCAGATCGGGTTGACAAAAATGGCTAAGCCAGATCGGGTCGGCCAGCATGGGTCGGCCACCATTTTTTGTTGAGAGCTTTCGATATTAAAGCTCCCATGTAGCCGCGATAAGTACACCATGACAATTTGCTAGAGCACCGATCACCCATAGCAATTTGCCATTATACCAAGCAACGCCAGAGTGCTAGACAAGGGCTCACGTTTAGATCAAATTTTAAAATCACCAAAAAGACACGCCATGGATTGGCAACTGCTGCCTCACCTTTTCCAAAATTGAGTCATCAAAAAACATGATCTAAAGGAGAGCCGAGGAAAAGCACTGAGATCGATTCATGCCCCTTTCATTCATTCAAAATCAGCATACACCGTTTGAAAACCCAACAATCTGATCCGCCTAGACACCAATGTTGAATCAATGAAAGGGGCATGGGAGAGGCTCGCGGAAACAACCTCTCCTATATAAACTATTAGAGCGAGGCTTGCTCTGCATTAGAAATCTGCGATGGGATGGAAAACTCCCTTAAAAATCCAATTCAATGAAAAATGTGACCAAACAGCCATCCACGACACCATTTTTGGAGCTTGGCCAGATCAGGTCGGCCAGCATGGCTTGCCTAGAACAGCTCGGCCAACATGGCTCACCCAGATCAGGTTAGCCAGAATGGCTCACCCAGATTGGCTCGCCCAGCATGGCTCACCCAGAATGGCTCGGCCAGATCGGGTCGCCCAGCATGGTGACTTGGTGACTTGGTGAGAGTACTTGGAATTGTCAAGAACAAAGGCCAATCTTAAATGCAAACTTTGCTACTGCACAAACATAGGTTGCAATTATAGAGAAATTGGAAGGCCATCACAATGGCCCAAGGCCAATGCTACGACTACTAAGTAAATTTTCTCTTGCAATCGCCATGCCATCATTCGCAAAGAGATCTCCCCATTCACTTGTGATGACGCACAATCCAAGTGCTAGATGCAAGCTCACCCTTGAATGTCCACGTTCCAAGACATCTCGATGACACATTGGAATGAAAACTATTGTTGAACCATTCCCAATGTTGCGCCAATCAAGTTGGCACAAAGGCAATCTTAGGGAGCTCCCGCGTAGCAATCGGGAAGTGCTTTCATACCCTTCTCTCAAAAAAACCAATGTTAGCTGAACAAATTTAGAATCCAAGGCTCATATCCATCAATATCGTCGGCACTGGGTCTATATTCAAATGCCACAGAGAGGTTCTGATAAGAGAAGCTCCCCTACTCTCTTGCACAAACATCCCCAAATGCTATACGCAAGCTCCCGCCCTTAGCATCGCTCTCCAGATCACCGCAATGACACATTTGAATGACAACCGCTGTCGAACAACTCCCAAATTTGTGCCAATGGAGTGAGAAAGAAGAGCCAGATCAGGTCGACAAAAACGGCTAAGCCAGATCGGGTCGACGAAAATGGCTAAGCCAGATCGGGTCGACCAGCATGGCTTGCCCAGATCGGGTCGGCTAGCATGGCTCGCCCACCATTTTTCGCCAAGAGCTTTCGATATTAAAGCTCCCATGTAGCCGCGATAAGTACACCATGACAAATTTCTAGAGCACCGAGCACCCATAGAAAATTGCCATTATACCAAGCAATGCTGGAGTGCTAGACAAGGGCTCACGTTTAGATCAAGTTTTAAAATTGCCAAAAAGACACGCCATGGATCGGCAACCGCTACCTCAGCTTTTCCAAAATTGAGTCATCAAAAAACATGATCTAAAGGAGAGCCAAGGAAAAGCACTAAGATCACTTCATGCCCCTTTCATTGATTTAACATCAGCATACACCGTTTGAAAACCCAACAATCCGATCCGCCTAGACACAAATGTTGAATCAATGAAAGGGGCATGAGAGAGGCTCGTGACAACAACCTCTCCTATATAAGCTATTAGTGTGAGGCTCACTCTGCAGTAGAAATCTATGATAGCATAGACAACTCCCTTAAAAATCTAATTCAATGAAAAATGTGACCAAACAACCATCCACGACACTATTTTTGGAGCTCGACCAGATTGGGTCGGCCAGCATGGCTCGCCCAGATCGGCTCGGCTAGCATGGCTCGGCCAGAATGGCTCACCTAGATCGGCTCAGCCAGCATGGCTCGGCCAGAACGGCTTGCTCAGATCGGCTCGGCCAGCATGGCTTGGCTAGAATGGCTCGCCCAGATAAGCTCACCCAGATCAGCTCGGCCAGCATGGCTCGGCCAGAATGGCTCGCCTAGATCGGGTCGCCCAGCATGGCTCGCCTAGATCGGATCAGCCAGTATGGCTTGCCCAGATCGAGTCAGCCAGAATGGCTCACCCAGATTAGCTCAGCCAGCATGGCTCGGCCAGAATGGCTCAGCTAGAATGGCTTGGCCAGATCGGGTTGACCAGCATGGCTCACCTAGATCGGGTCGGCCAGGCTGGCTCGCACACCATTTTTCAAGCACACTACCTCCCCTATATAAGCTATTAGTGCAAGGCTTACTCTACATCAGAAATGTACATTTAGTGCACAAGTACCTTAAAACCTAATTCAATGAAAAATGTGACCGAATAGCCATCCACGACACCATTCCACATCCGACCGGGGCACATCACTGGCCTCCATCTGCTTCCCTCCTAAAAATTTCAAGCACTCTTTAACTCTCTTTTCAAAGTCCTTTTCATCTTTCCCTTGTGGTACTTGTTTATTATCGGTCTCTCGCCCGTATTTAGCCTTGGACAAAATTTACCACCCGATTAGGGTTGCATTCCCAAACAACCCAACTCGCCAATAGCACCTCATGGTACGACAGGGTCCAGGCCTGATGGGGCTCTAACCCTCTTCGACGCCCCCTTCCAGGGGACTTGGGCCTGGTCCATCGCTGAGGATGCTTCTACAGACTACAATTCGACAGGCATGACCGTCAATTTTCATGCTGGGCTCTTCCCGGTTCACTTTCCGTTACTAGGGGAATCCTCGTAAGTTTCTTTTCCTCTACTTATTGATATGCTTAAACTCAGTGGGTACTCACGCCTAACTTGGGGATGTGGTAGAGATGCAGCAATGCCCACACTGCGATGGGCCGCTGAGCCCAGAATAAAGTTCCTCATGAGGAATCGTTCGATTGGCACAAACCAACGTCGGCTTTTGCGAGCCACTGCTCATCGCGATGGATTGATAGACCTCATGCTCATTTTAGCTGACCGCATGCCACTTGCGGATGCAGATGGCCATCTCTGCTCCTCGCTGGGGAGGGCAAAATTTTGTAGTGTGACACCCAGGCAGACGTGCCCTTGGCTGAGGCCTCGGGCGCAACTTGTGTTCAAAGACTTGATGATTCACAGGATTCTACAATTCACACTAAGTATCACATTTCGCTACATTCTTCATCGTGGTGAGAGCCGAGATATCCGTTGTCGAGAGTCGTGATTTTGTTTTGTTTTTGTCTTTTGGTGACCCAAGCGCGCAAGCCGCTGGCTCGTGCTTTGTTCTTTGGATTTCTAAGGGTGCATGATGCACCTGTGTGTTGGGTGTTGACACATCCCAAACCTCGAGCACCCAATGGGTGCGACGAGGAACGTTGTGGTGTGTCCCTGCCCCATCACCTCGCAAAGGTGGGAGGCAACGCATGGGAGAGCCGTGTCAGCGGACAGGGCCCCTGCCCTGCAAATCATGCGAGTGCACCCATCCTAAACACAGAATGCTCCAAGCAACGAGTCAACACACCTGGGCAAGGCAATGCGGGGTTGCGGCAGTCCCGACTTGCCGCTATCGAAATGACGGATCCCTAGTACAGTGTTGTGCACTCGATCAGACCATTAAATCTCAACGGGGGATGAGGCCCAGACCCATTCTAAACTACAACCGAGCAGAGACCTCTTGCTCTGACGTGGACAACGTTCAAAGGAACCGAACCTAATCCATATTGCATTCGAGTCTCCTTCTTCACCCCGCAGGGAATCCATGCTTTCGATCACAGGCAGTCGATGTGACCCTTGACCTCGACGGTGCCGGACCCGTAGCTTGGTCGTCTAGCACATCGCTGTAGGGCCGAGTGTCCACATGTCGCCAAGATTTTGGGGGCGAGAAGGAGGCCAGCTCCATTCCCTACATGATTCAAGGTCTCAAATCGACAATGATCCTACTGCAGGTTCACCTACGGTAACCTTGTTATGACTTCTCCTTCCTCTAAATGATAAGGTTCAGTGAACTTCTCGCAACATCACCGATAGGAACCGCCGTTGTCGCTGTGATCCGAAAACTTCACCAGATCATTCAATCGGTAGGAGTGACGAGTGGTGTGTACAAAGGGTAAAGAGGTAGTCAACGCGAGCTGATGACTCGTGCTTACTAGGAATTCCTCGTTGAAGATCAATAATTTCAATGGTCTATCCCCATTACGATGCAATTTGGCAAGATTTCCCAAACCTTTTGGGCTAGGGAGAGAAACTCGTTGGTTGCATTAGTGTAGCACGCATGCGGCCCAGAACATCTAAGGGCATCATAGACCTGTTATTGCCTCAAACTTCCATGGCCTAGGAGGCCATAGTCCCTCTAAGAAGCTGGCCGTGAAGGGGAACCTCCATGTAGCCAGTTAGCAGGCTGAGGTCTCATTCGTTAACGAAATTAACCAGACAAATTGCTCCACCAACTAAGAACGGCCATGCACCACCACCCATAGAATCAAGAAAGAGCTCTCAATCTGTCAATCCTTACTATGTCTGGACCTGGTAAGTTTCCCCGTGTTGAGTCAAATTAAGCCACAGGCTCCACTCCTGGTGGTGCCCTTCCATCAATTCCTTTAAGTTTTAGCCTTGCGACCATACTCCCCCCGGAACCCAAACACTCTGATTTCTCAGAAGGTGCTGACGGAGTCCTTAGAGAAACATCCACTGATCCCTAGTCGGCATCGTTTATGGTTGAGACTAGGACATTATTTGATCATCTTCGAGCCCCCAACTTTCGTTCTTGATTAATGAAAACATCCTTGGAAAATGCTTTTGTAGTGGTTTGTCTTCCATAAATCCAAGAATTTCACCTCTGACAATGAAATACAAATGCCCCCGACTGTCCCTATTAATCATTACTCCAGTCTTGAAGGCCAACGGAACAGGACCAGACTCCTATCACGTTATTCCATGCTAATGTATTCAGAGTGTAGGCTTGCTTTGAGCACTCTAATTTTTTCAAAGTAATGGCACCGGAACCGTGACCCAGCCAATTAAGGCTAGGAACACACTGTCGATAGAAGGGACGTGTGGGCCAGTGCACACCCAGAACGCGGACTGACCGTGACGACCCAAGGTCCAACTACAAGCTTTTTAACTGCAACAACTTAAATATATGCTATTGGAGCTTGAATTACCGCGGCTGCTGGCACCAGACTTGCCCTCCAATGGATCCTTGTTAAGGGATTTAGATTGTACTCATTCTAATTACCAGACTTGATGAGCCCAGTATTATTATTTATTGTCACTACCTCCCCGTGTTAGGATTGGGTAATTTTCACGCTTGTTGCCTTCGTTGGATGTGGTAGCCATTTCTCAGGCTCCCTCTCCGAAATCAAACCCTAATTCTCTGTCACCCATCACCACCATGGTAGGCCTCTATCCTACCATCAAAAGTTGATAGGGTAGAAATTTGAATGAAGCGTTGCCAGCACAAAGGCCGTGCAATCCGTCGAGTTATCATGAATCACCGAAATAGCAGGCGAGCCCGCACCAGCCTTTTATCTAATAAATGCATCCCTTCTGAGAGTCAGGATTTGGTGAATGTATTAGCTCTATAATTACTACGGTTATCCGAGTAGAAAAGTACCATCAAAGAAACTATAACTGATTTAATGAGCCATCCGCAGTTTCACAGTCTGAAATAGTTCATTCTTAGACATGCATGGCTTAATCTTTGAGACAAGCATATGACTACTGGCAGGATCGATCAGGTAGCTTCTAACAACGAGGGGATGCCCACCGTGATGGGAAACTAAAATTTGCATTCGCTCCATCATGCATCGAAACATAATTCGCCGCACAAGCAACGAGAATGACGTTCACAGCACATGCAGGACTCGCAACGCTCAAAGATTTCACACAAGAGGAAAGTGTCCCATCGTCGATCAGAGAGGGCCAAACAGGGAGCCTCAGTTCATAGGCACCTAGGAAGAACATCCCGTATGGAACCCTTCACCCTCAAACTCGCTGTCGCCACTACTCGGAAAGAAGCCTCGAGTCTATATGAGATGCACTGCGCATGTAGCCACCTCAATTGTAAGGCCACTCAGAGACATCCATTTCCCAGGCATATGCCTCCTACATGCCTATTGAGGTGCAACCACACAAACAAAATTCTTCTCGATCACAACAAAAATTTTCCCATGACGAAGAGCTGGTTGCCAAAGTGCCAACAGAGACCACCGTGCTGGAGGGTGAAGGGTCATGCAAGTCAAAAACATGACTGGTTATGCGATTGGCAGGGGCATCATTGTGCACGCGACCACCTCAATTATAAGGCCTCTCAAGGGCATCATGTATAACACCCCCTCCGCACATTTATAGGTGATGAGAGCCTACCCACATACACGGACATCTCTAACCTCTGGAAAATATCTCCTTTCCCAGCACAGCCTCACTAACCATTCCACGTGACACGTGATCTGCTAGCGCAGGTACCGAAGAACTGCACCACGAGGGAACCACCCACGACACCCACATCTCGACAAAAAGCATTCATGTGATTTCTTCCCCTAAACAGACACGTTGGTCCTGCACTTGTCAGAGCATTGCAAAGACGAGCGCTCTAGTTCGCAGGAGCCTGAGAAGAACATCTCGTACGAAACCCATTCCCCCAAAATGCTCGAATCAAAAATGCTCGCAGCAAAGTCATAATGCAAAGATGTACACTGTGCACGTGACCAAGTAAGGACACTCAGAGACATTCATTTCCCAGGCATATGCCCCCTACACACTTTTTGGTGCACCCCGTACAAATGGCCATACTTCGACAAGCCCTCCCAGAATTTTGCATCTAAAGAGAGATGAAATGCCTTGGGCTTTTTGTCCACACAATGCAAACACCAAATTCTCTCTTTACAAGGGAGCTGAAGAAGAGTATCTCCCGCTGAACCCATGAGCCGCAGCCGTTCAGATCGCACAGGGTAGGACAGGGCATGGAGAGTTTCCGCATCCAAACAAAAATTATCGGTAATACTCTACGCTTCTACTGGCCTGGACCACAAAGGCTGTCACGACAGTGCCATGCACTTTTGTAGGATGAGATAGTGAAGAGGCGAGCACGCACCAAGAACGCACTAGCGAATAAATTATGTGGCAACCAAACCTTTCGCTGGTCCCCCTCTCAATCCCAAGGCTCTACCAATCGGCAAAAACTTAGGGTGGAGAGTGGACCCTTGATGAAATTAGGGACGTCGAGCAATGCACTCGTGCAACCATCTCTTTCCTTCTTGCCGTCCAGGCAGGATAAAAATGCAATGATAGAACGTGCCAATGAGATGGAGCCCTTGGCTAAAAGATACAACTCCATACACACTCAGCAACAAGCACAACTTAGAATCGAACACCAAATGTGCAGTGTGTTGCAAGCTATGCAGACACCTACATATAGGGTATATCCAAAAAAAAAAAGTGACAAGTACTTCCCACCAGCTCTGCCACTGCAATATTACCGAATGGGATATATACTCACTGCAATAGATTAATGACCATCATTACCCTCTCGAAATAGATACAAGCACATCGAGCTTCATCCGATCAACTGGATGAATTTCACCTTGAAGGGGCCCAATCCAAAAGTTCTGGAGGTCATCTCCTGGAACTCTCAAGAACAAGGCCCATCTTACATGCAAACTCTACTACTGCACAAACATAGGTTGCAATTAAAGAGAAATTGCAAGGCCATCACAATGGCCCGAGACCAATGGCTCTGACTAAGTCAATTTTCTCTTGCAATCACCGTGCCGCCATTCACAGAGAGATCTCCACATTCACTTGTGACATGACGCACAATCCAAGTGCTAGATGCAAGCTTGCCATTGAAATGCCACTTTCCAAGGCATCCCTCAATGACACATTGGAATGACAACCACTGTCGAACCATTCCCAATGTTGTGCCGATCGAGTTGGCACAGAGGCAACCTTGGGGAGCTCTCGATAGCAATCAGGATGTGCTTTCATACCCATCTCTCACAAAGACCAATGTTAGCTGTGAAAAAATTTGGAATCCAAGGGCTCACATCCATCGATATCGTTGGTACTGGGTCTATATACAAAGGCCACGGAGAGGTTTAGAGAAGAGAAGCCCCCCCTGCTCACTCGCACAAATATCCCAAATTCTAGACACAAGCTCTCGCCCTTAGCATCACTCTCTAGATCACCACAATGACACACATTGGAATGATAACCCCTGTCAAACAACTCCCAAAATTGTGGTAATGGAGTGAGAAAGAGGAGCAACTTTGGGGAGAGGCGCATAGCAAACGGGCTATTCATTTTGTTTGGAATTTGAGGCTGCATTCATCCTTGCCCACACGAGCAATGGCTCTTCTGATCGAATGGCCACGGGGAGCTTCTAATAACAAAGGCTCCCTTGTCAGTCGTGATGCGTAGCCCAACTGCTAGACGATGACTCACCCTTCAGATAACTGCCCAGGCAACCACCACAACGGCACCATTGGAACGACAACCGCTGCTGAACCATTCCAAAAATTTTGCACCAAAGAAGTTGTTGCAAAGAGAATGCCTCTAGGGAGAGAGCACTCACATAGCAAAATTGGGATGGCTACACTGCCCTTCCAATAGAGAAACGATGCTGGTGCCAATATTTGAAATCCGAATAACGTGTCTTTCTTGAACACCAGCACCGATTCTATTGGGGAGGGTCACCGAGAGCTTTCGTTATCAAAGCCTCCCATTGTAGCCGCGATAGGCACGCAAAATTTTTTTCTAGAGCGCCAAGAACCCACCCACCTCATGGCTAGAGACAAGGGCTCACCATTAGATCAACTTTGAAATTGTAGAATAGACGTAGAGTAGAATGGCAACCACTGCCAAGCCTCTTCCGTAATTGCGTCAGTCGAGTGATCGAAGAAGGTGATCTAAGAGAGGGTCCAAGCATAGGCATTCTTTGGGGGATTCGCGCCAATGGCATAAATTTATGCAATACTCGAGCAACACCAGAAGGAGGTGCTAGACGAGGGCTGCCATTTTAGATCTAGTTTTAAATTCACCAAGTAGACGCGGTGAGTGTTGGCAACCGCTGCCAAACCTTTTTCCAAAATTGCGCTAGCTGAGTGACAAGAAAACATGATCTAAAGGAGAGTCCAGGAATAGCACCCTTGAGGGTGGGCTTCATGCCCCCCTCATTGATTCAACTTTGGCGTCCACCATTTCAAAATCTGACATATCCATCTGCCCTGACAGCGGTGTTGAATCAATGAGGGGGGCACGGGAGAGGCTTGTGGCAACCACCTCTCCCATTGTAGCCACGATAGGCATGCTAAAAATTTTGCTAGAGTGCCAAAGCACCCACCTCATGGCTATAGACAAGGGCTCGCCATTAGATCAACTTTGAAATCGCAGAACAGATGCGGTGTAGAATGGCAACTGCTGCCAAGTCTCTTCCATAATTGCGTCGTTCGAGTGATCAAAGAAGGTGATCTAAGAGAAGGTCCAAGTGTAGGCATTCATTGGGGGATTCGTGCCGATGGAAAAATTTTATGCAATACCCGAGCAACACCGGACCGAGGTGCTAGACGAGGGCTCCCATTTTAGATCGAGTTATAAAATCACCAAGTAGACGCGATGGGGGCTGGCAACCACTGCCAAACCTTTTTCCGAAATTGCACTAGCTGAGGGACAAGAAAACATGATCTAAAGGAGAGTCCAGGAATAGCACCCTCGAGGGTGGGCTTCATGCCCCTCTAATTGATTCAACATCGGCGTCCATCATTTCAAAATCCAACATATCCATCTGCCCTGACAGTGGCGTTGAATCAATGAGGGGGGCACAGGAGAGGCTCGCGGCAACCATCTCTCCAATTGTAGCCACGATAGGCACGCAAAAATTTTTGCTAGAGCACCAAGCACCCACCTCATGGCTATAGACAAGGGCTCGCCATTAGATCAACTTTGAAATCGCAGAACAAACACGGTGTAGAATGGCAACCGCTACCAAGTCTCTTCCATAATTGCGTCGGTCGATTGATCAACGAGGGTGATCTAAGAGAGGGTCCAAGCATAGGAATTCATTGGGAGATTTGCGCTGATGGAAAAAATTTATGCAATACCCGAGCAACACTTGAAGGAGGTGCTAGATGAGGGCTCCCATTTTAGATCAGGTTTTAAAATCACCAAATAGACGCGGTGAGCGCTGGCAACCGCTGCCAAACCTTTTTATGAAATTGTGCTAGCTGAGTGAAAAGAAAACATGATCTAAAGGAGAGTCCAGGAATAGCACCCTCGAGGGTGGGCTTCATGCCCCTCTAATTGTTTCAACGTCGGTGTCCACCATTTCAAAATTTGACATATTCATCTGCCCTGACAGCGAGGGGGGCACGGGAGAGGCTCGCGACAACCACCTCTCCCATTGTAGCCATGATAGGCATGCAAAAATTTTTCCTAGAGTGCCAAGCACCCACCTCATGGCTAGAGACAAGGGCTCGCCATTAGATCAACTTCAAAATCGCAAAATAGATGCGGTGTAGAATGGCAACCGCTACCAAGTCTCTTCCGTAGTTGCGTCGGTCGAGTGTTCGAAGAAGGTGATCTAAGAGAGGGTCCAATCATAGGCATTCGTTGGGGGATTCGCGCCAATGGCATAAATTTATGCAATACCCAAGCAACACCGGATGGAGGTGCTAGATGAGGGCTCCCATTTTAGATCGAGTTGTAAAATCACCAAGTAGATGTAGTGAGGACTGGCAACCACTGCCAAACCTTTTTCCAAAATTGCGCTAGCTGAGTGACAAGAAAACATGATCTAAAGGAGAGTCAAGGAATAGCACATCGAGGGTGGGCTTCATGCCCCTCTAATTGATTCAACGTCAGTGTCCACCGTTTCAAAAACCAACATATCCATCCACCTTGACACCGGCGTTGAATTAATGAGAGAGGCACGGGAGAGGCTCGTGGCAACCACCTCTCCTATATAAGCTATTAGTGTGAGGCTCGCTTTGCATTAGAAACTATTGAAAACACTGAAAACTACCTTAAAAATCCAAATCCTTGAAAATTCTGACCAAACAGCCATTCACGACCCAATTTTTTATGAGGTCGGCAGAGGAGCAAAAGATTGTCATCGGTTAGGAGATGTGAGTTCATGGAGCCAATGGACTGAAATGGTCATCGAGCTCATCCGATCAACTGGATGAATTTCACCTTGAAGGGGGCCCAATCCAAAAGTTTTGGAGGTCATCTCCTGGAACTCTCAAGAATAAGGCCCATCTTACATGCAAACTCTGCTACTGTGCAAACATAGGTTGCAATTAAAGAGAAATTGCAAGGCCGTCACAACAGCCCGAGGCCAATGCTCTGACTCAGTCAATTTTCTCTTGCAATCACCATGCCGCCGTTCACAGAGAGATCTCCCCATTAACTTGTGATGCAACATACAATCCAAGTGCTAGACGCGAGCTCGCCCTTGAAAGAAAGACCACTTTCCAAGACATCCCCCGATGACACATTGGAATGACAACCGCTGTCGAACCATTCCCAATGTTGTGCCAATTGAGTTGGCACAGAGGCAACCTTAGGGAGCTCCCGCATAGCAATCGGGATGTGCTTTCATACCCATCTCTCACAAAAACCAATGTTAGCTGTGAAAAAATTTAGAATCCAAGCCTCGTATCCATTGATATCGTCGGCACTGGGTCTATATATTCAAAGGCCACGGAGAGGTTCCGATAAGAAAAGCTCCCCTGGTCGCCCGCACAAATATCCCAAATGCTAGATGCAAGCTCCCGCCCTTAGCATCACTCTCCAGATTGCCACAATGAAACATTGGAATGACAACCGCTATCAAACAACTCTCGAATTTGTGCCGATGGAGTGAGAAAGAAGAGAAACTTTGGGGAGCTGCACATAGAAAACGGGCTGCTGCTTCATTCCACTCTTATATATAGATCCGATATCATTAATTTCATTTGGAATCTGAGGTTGCATTCATCCTTGCTCACACAAGCAATGGCTCTTCTCATTGAATGGCCATGAGGAGCTTCCGATTACAAAGGCTCCCTTGTCACTTGTGATTCAGCCCAACTGCTAGATGACGGCTCGCCCTTCAGATCGCTGCCCAGGCAACCACCACAATGGCACCATTGGAACGACAACCGCTACCAAACCATTTTGAAAATTTTGCGCCAAAGAAGTTGTTGTGAAGAGAACCACTCTAGGTAGAGAGCACTCGCATAGAAAAATTGGGATGGCTTCACGGCCCTTCCAATAGAAACGATGCTGGTGCCAATATTGCAAATCCCACTATAGCCATGATAGGCATGCAAAAAATATTGCTAGAGTGCCAAGCACGCACCTCATGGCTAGAGAAAAGGGCTCGCCATTAGATCAACTTCAAAATCGCAGAACAGATGCGCTGTAGAATGGCAACCGCTACCAAGTCTCTTCCGTAATTGCGTCGGTCGAGTGATCAAAGAAGGTGATCTAAGAGAGGGTCCAAGCATAGGCATTCATTGGGGGAATTGCGCCGATAGCAAAAATTCATGCAATACCCAAGCAACACCAGATGGAGGTGCTAAATGAGGGCTCCCATTTTAGATCAAGTTTTAAAATCACCAAGTAGACACAGTGAGGGCTGGCAACAGCTGCCAAACCTTTTTTTGAAATTGTGCAAGCTGAGTGATAAGAAAACATGATCTAAAGGAGAGTCGAGGAATAACACCTCAAGGGTGGGCTTCATGACCCTCCAATATAAGCTATTAGTGCGAGGCTCACTCTGCATTAGAAATTAGCGAACACACCGACATCCAGCTTAAAAATCCAAATCGTTGAAAATTCTGACAAAACAGCCATCCACGACCCTATTTTTTATGAGGTCGTCTTAGGAGCAAAAGATTTT
Source organism: Cupressus sempervirens (assembly GCA_028749045.1). Lineage (NCBI taxonomy): Eukaryota > Viridiplantae > Streptophyta > Pinopsida > Cupressales > Cupressaceae > Cupressus > Cupressus sempervirens. Next base: position 686,613,767 of record CM053789.1, on the reverse strand, counting down.
CATCGGTTAGGAGATGTGAATTCATGGAGCCAAGGGACTGAAATGGTCATCGAGCTCATCCGATCAACTGGATGAATTTCACCTTGAAGGGGCCCAATCCAAAAGTTCTAGAGGTCATCTCCTAGAACTCTTAAGAACAAGGCCCATCTTACTTGCAGACTCTGCAACTGCGCAAACATAGGTTGCAGTTAAAGAGAAATTGCAAGGCCATCACAGTGGCTCGAGGCCAATGCTCCGACTAAGTCAATTTTTTGTTGCAATCACCATGCCGCCATTCACAGAGAGATCTCCCCATTCACTTGTGAAGCGACGCACAATCCAAGTGATAGACGCAAGCTTACCCTTGAAAGGCCACTTTCCAAGACATCCCCCGATGACACATTGGAACGACAACTGCTGTCAAACCATTCCCAAATGCTAGACACAAGCTCCCACCCTTAGCATTGCTCTCCAAATCGCCGCAATGACACATTGAAACAACAACCACTGTCAAACAACTCCCAAATTTGTTCCGATGGAGTGAGAAAGATGAGCAACTTTGGGGAGCCGCGCATAGCAAACGGGCTGCTACTTCATTCTGCTCTTATATATAGATCTGATGTCATTGATTTCATTTGGAATCTGAGGCTGCATTCATCCTTGCTCACACAAGAAATGGCTCTTCTCATCGAATGGTCACAGGGAGCTTCCGATTACAAAGGCTCCCTTGTCACCCGTGATGCGCAGCCCAACTGCTAGACGATGGCTCGCCCTTCAGATCGCTGCCCAGGCAACCACCACAACGACACCATTGGAACAAAAACCACTTCTGAACCATTCCAAAATTATTTTGCAAAAGAAGTTGTTGCAAAGAGAATGACTCTGAGGAGAGAGCCCTCGCATAGCAAAATCGGGATGGCTTCACGGCAGCTGGATGGGATTTGAATTCATGGAGCCAAGGGAGCGAAATGGTCATCGAGCTCATCCGATCACCTGGATGAATTTCACCTTGAAGGGGCCCAATAAAAAAGTTCTGGAGGTCATCTCCTGGAACTATCAAGAACAAAGGCCAATCTTACATGCAAACTCTGCTACTGCGAAAACATAGGTTGCAATTATAGAGAAGTTGCAAGGCCGTCACAATGGCTTGAGGCCAATGCTCTGACTACTAAGTCAAATTTCTCTTGCAATCACCATGCCACCGTTCACAGAGAGATCTCCCCATTCACTTGTGATGACACACAATCCAAGTGCTAGACGCGAGCTTGCCCTTGAAAGGCCGTGTTCCAAGATATCCCAATGACACATTGGAATGACAACTGCTATCGAACCATTCCCAATGTTGTGCCGATCGAGTTGGCACAGAGGCAATCTTAGGGAGCTCCCATGTATCGATCAAGAAGTGCTTTCATACCCATCTCTCACAAAAACCATTGTTAGCTGAACAATTTTAGAATCCAAGGCTCGTATCCATCGATATTGTCGGCACTAGGTCTATTTTCAAAGGCCACAGAGAGGTTCCGATAAGAGAAGCTCGCCTGCTCACTTGCACAAACATCCCCAAATGCTAGACGTAAGCTCCTGCCCTTAGCATCGCTCTCCAGATCACCACAATGACACATTGGAATGACAATCGCTGTCGAACAACTCTCAAATTTGTGTCGATGGAGTGAGAAAGAAGAGCCAGATCAGGTCGACAAAAATGGCTAAGCCAGATCGGGTCGGCCAGCATGGCTCAGCCACCATTTTTCATCGAGAGCTTTCGATATTAAAGCTCCCATGTAGCCTTGATAAGTACACCATGACAAATTGCTAGAGCGCCGAGCACCCATAGAAAATTGCCATTATACCAAGCAACGCCAGAGTGCTAGAGAAGGGCTCACGTTTAGATCAAGTTTTAAAATCACCAAAAAGACACGCCATGGATCGGCAACCGCTGCCTCACCTTTTCCAAAATTGAGTCATTGGAAAACATGATCTAAAGGAGAGCCGAGGAAAAGCACTGAGATCGCTTCATGCCCCTTTCATTCATTCAACATCAACATACACCGTTTGAAAACCCAATAATCTGATCCGCCTAGATACCAATGTTGAATCAATGAAAGGGGCATGGGAGAGGCTCACAGCAAAAACCTCTCCTATATAAGCTATTAGTGCGAGGCTCGCTCTGCATTAGAAATCTGCGATAGCATGGATACGATCTTAGGGAGCTCCCGCATAGCAATCGGGAAGTGCTTTCGTACCCTTCTCTCACAAAAACCAATGTTAGCTGAACAAATTTAGAATCCAAGGCTCGTATCCATCGATATCGTCGGCACTGGGTCTATATTCAAAGGCCACGAAGAGGTTCTGATAAGAGAAGCTCCCCTGCTCACTTGCACAAACATCCCCAAATGCTACACGCAAGCTCCCACCCTTAGCATCACTCTCTAGATCACTGCAATGACACATTGGAATGACAACCGCTTTTGAACAACTCTCGAATTTGTGCCGATGGAGTGAGAAAGAAGAGCCAAATCAGGTCAACGAAAATGGCTAAGCCAGAATGGGTCGACAAAAATGGCTAAGCTAGATCGGGTCAGTCAGCATGGCTCGCCCACCATTTTTTGCCGAGAGATTTCGATATTAAAGCTCCCATGTAGCCGCAATAAGTACACCATGACAAACTACTAGAACGCCGGGCACCCATAGCAAATTGCCATTATACCAAGCAACGTCGGAGTGCTAGACAAGGTCTCATTCCATTGAGATCGCTTCATGCCCCTTTCATTCATTCAAAATCAGCATACACCATTTGAAAACCCAACAATTTGATCCGCCTAGACACCAAAGTTGAATCAATGAAAGGGGCATGGGAGAGGCTCGTGGCAACGACCTCTCCTATATAAGCTATTAGTGCGAGCCTCGCTCTGCATTAGAAATCTATGATAGCACAGACAATTCCCTTAAAAATCCAATTCAATGAAAAATGTGACCAAACAGCCATCCATGACACCATTTTTGGAGCTCGGCCAGATCGGGTCGGCCAGCATGGCTCGCCCAGATCGGCTTGGCAAGATCAGCTCGGCCAACATGGCTCGGCCAGATCGGCTTGTCCAAATCGGCTCGGCCAGCATGGGTCGGCCAGAACAGCTCACCTAGATTAGCTCGGCCAGTAGGGCTCGGCTAGAATGGCTCGCCCAAATCGGCTCGGCCAGCATGGCTCGGCCAGATCAGCTCGGCCAGCATGGCTCGGCTAGAATGGCTCGCCTAGATTAGCTCAGCCTGTAGGGCTCAGCTAGAACGGCTCGCCCAGATCGGCTCGGCCAGCATGGCTCAGCCAGAACGGCTCGCCTAGATCGAGTTTCCCAGCATGGCTCACCTAGATCAAGTCGGCCAGCATGGCTCGCCCAGATCGGGTTGGCCAGAATGGCTTGCCCAGATCAGCTCGGCCAGAACAGCTCGGCCAGATCGGGTCGGCCAGCATGGCTCACCCAGATCGGCTTGGCTAGGCTGGCTCGCCCACCATTTTTCAAGCACACTACCTCCCCTATATAAGATATTAGTGCAAGGCTTACTCTACATCAGAAATGTACATTCAGTGCACAAGTACCTTAAAACCCAATTCAATGAAAAATGTGACCGAATAGCCATCCACAACCCCATTTTTCATAACGTTGTCAACAGAGACAAAGATTGGCATTGGTTAGGCGATTTGATTCCATCAGTCAAGGGGGTAAATTGATCAATTTTTGGAGATCGGCTAGAATGGCTTGATGACCATTTTATATCGGAAGCTACCCGATTTGAGAACTATGACTCAAGTAGAATGGCTCGGGTACCCATTTTATGAACTTAAAGAGTCGACTTGGTGGGCCGACCTGGCAGGGTGACTTGATTAACAAACTTAAAGAGTCCACTTGGTGAGAGTACTTGGTGGGCCGACCTGGCAAGGTGACTTGATGAACTAACTTAAAGAGTCGACTTGGTGAGAGTACTCGGTGGGCTGACCTGGTCACATGACTTGATGAATGAACTTAAAGATTCGACTTGGTGGGCCAACTTGGTCGGGTGACTTGATGAACGAACTTAAAGAGTCAACTTGGTGGGTCGAACTAGCGCGATGACTTGGTGAGAGTACTTGGTGGGCTTACCTGGCAGGGTGACTCGATGGACGAAGTTAGAGAGTCGACTTTGTGAGAGTGCTCGGTGGGTCGAACTGGCAGGGTGACTTGATGAACGAACTTAAAGAGTCAACTTGGTGAGAGAACTTGGTGGGCCGAGCTGGCGGGGTGAATTGATGAACGAACCTAAAGAGTCGACTTTGTGAGAGTACTTGGCAGGCCGACCTGGCGGGGTGACTTGATGATCGAACTTAAAGGGTCAACTTGGTGAGAGTACCTGGTGGGCCGACCTGGCGGAGCGACTTGATGAACAAACTTAGAGAGTCGACTTTGTGAGAGTACTTGGTGGGGTGACTTGATGAACAAACCTAAAGAGTCAACCTGGTGAGAGTACTTGGTGGGCTAACCTGGCGAGGTGACATGATGAGCAAACTTAAAGAGTCAACTTGGTGAGAGTACTTGGTGGGGTGACTTGGTGGGGTGACTTGATGAACGAACTTAAAGAGTCGACCTTGTGGGCCAACTTGGTAGAGTGACTTCATGAGCGAACTTAAAGAGTCCACTTGGTGGGCCGACTGGGCGGGGTGACTTGATGAACGAAGTTAAAGAGTTGACTTGGTGAGAGTAATTTGTGGGCTGACCTGGCAGGGTGACTTGATGAATGAACTTAAAGAGTCGACTTGGTGGGGTGACTTGATGAACGCACTTGAAGAGTCAACTTGGTGGGGTGACTCTATGAATGGACCTAAAGAGTTGACTTGGTGAGAGTACTTGTTGGTGCGACTTGATGAACAGACTTAAATAGTCAACTTGGTGAGAGTACTTGGTGACTTGGTGGGCCGACCTGGCCGAGTGACTTGATGAACAAACTTAAAGAGTCAACTTGGTGAGAGTACTCGGTGGGCTGACCTGGTCACGTGACTTGATGAACGAACTTAAAGAGTTGACTTGGTGGGCCAACTTGGCCGAGTGACTTGATGAACGAACCTAAAGAGTCAACTTGGTGGGTCAAACTAGCGGGGTGACTTGGTGAGAGTACTTGGTGGGCTGACCTGGCAGGGTGACTTGATGAACGAACATAGAGAGTCAAATTTGTGAGAGTACTTATTTGGTCGAACTGGCTGGGTGACTTGATGAATGAACTTAAATAGTCAACCTGGTGAGAGAACTTGGTGGGCCGAGCTGGCGAGGTGAATTGATGAACGAACCTAAACAGTCAACTTTGTGAGACTACTTGGTGGGTCGACCTGGCAGGGTGACTTGACGATCGAACTTAAAGGGTCGACTTGGAGAGAGTACTTAGCGGGCCGACCTGGCGGAGTGACCTGATGAACGAACTTAAAGAGTCAACTTGGTGAGAGTACTTGGTGGGGTGACCTGATGAACAAACCTAAAGATTCAACTTGGTGAGAGTACTCGGTGGGCCGACCTAGCGGGGTGATTTGGTGAGCAAACTTAAAGAGTCAACTTGGCAGGATGACTTGATGAATGAACTTAAAGAGTCAACTCGGTGGGGTGACTTGAGGAATGCACTTGAAGGGTCGACTTGGTGGGGTGACTCTATGAACGGACCTAAAGAGTTGAATTGGTGAGAGTACTTGGTGGGGTGACTTGATGAAAGGACTTAAAGAGTCGACTTGGTGAGAGTACTTGGTGGGGCGACTTGATGAACGCACTTGAAGAATCGACTTGGTCAGAGTACTTGGTGGGGCAACTTGATGAACGAACTCAAAGAGTCGACTTGGTGAGAGTACTTGGTGGCTCGACCTGATGAGCAAACTTAAAGAGTCAACTTGGTGAGAGTACTTGGCGTTGTGAACTGATGAACGGACTTAAAGAGTCGACTTGTTGGGAGTACTTGGTGCCCCGACCTGGTGGGGTGACTTTATGGACAGACTTAAAGAGTCGACTTGGTTAGAGTACTTGTTTTGATGACTTGATGAATGGACTTGAAGAGTCGACTTGGTGGGGTGACTTGATGAAATGACTTAAAGAGTCGACTTGGTGAGAGTACTTCGTGGGGCGACTTGATGAACGGACTTAAAGGGTCGACTTGGCAGGGTGACTTGATGAACAGACCTAAAGAGTTGACTTGGTGAGAGTACTTGGCAGGGTGAACTGATGAACGGACTTAAAGAGTCGACTTGGTGGGAGTACTTGGTGGGTCGAGCTGGTGGGGTGACTTGATGAACGGACTTATAGAGTCGACTTGGTGAGAGTAGTTGTTCTGGTGACTTGATGAAAGGACTTAAAGAGTCAACGTGGTTGGGTGACTTGATGAATGAACTTAAAGGGTCGACTTTGCGGGGTGACTTGCTGAACGGACCTAAAGAGTTGACTTGGCGAGAGTACTCAGTGGGGTGACCTGATGAAAAGACTAAGAGAGTCGACTTGGTTAGAGTACTTGGTGGGCCGACCTAGTTGGGTGACTTCCTGAACTGACTTAAAGAGTCAATTTGGTGGGAGTACTTGGTGGGGTGACTTGATGAACGGACTTCAAGGGTCGACTTGGCAAGGTGACTTGATGAATAGTCCTAAAGAGTTTACTTGGTGAGAGTACTTGGTGTGGTGACTTGATGAACAAACTTAAAGAGTCGAATTGGTGAGAGTACTTGGTGGGGTGACTTGATGAACATAGTTAAAGAGTAGACTTGGTGAGAGTACTTGGTCAGGTGACTTGATGAAGGCACTTGAAGAATCAACTTGGTTAGAGTACTTGGTGGGGTGACTTGATGAATGAACTTAAAGATTTGACTTGGTGGGCCGACCTGGTGGGGTGACTTGATGAACGAACTTAGAGATTCGACTTGGTGAGAGTACTTGGTGACTTGGTGGGCCGACCTGGCTGGGTGACTTGATGACCAAACTTAAAGAGTCGACTTGGTGAGAGTACTCGATGGGCTGACTTGGTCAAGTGACTTGATGAATGAACTTAAAGAGTCGACTTGGTGGGCCAACTTGGCCGGGTGACTTGATGAACAAACTTAAAGAGTCGACTCGGTGGGTTGAACTAGCGGGGTTACTTGGTGAGAGTACTTGGTGGATTGACCTGGCAGGGTGACTTGATGAACAAAATTAGAGAGTCAACTATGTGAGAGTACTTGGTGGGTCAAACTGGCCGGGTGACTTGATGAACGAACTTAAAGAGTCGACCTGGTGAGAGAACTGGGTGGGCCGAGCTGGCGGGGTGAATTGATGAAAGAACCTAAAGAGTCGACTTTGTGAGAGTACTTGGTGGGCCAACCTGGCGGGGTGACTTGATGACTGAACTTAAAGGGTCGACTTGGTGAGAGTACTTGGTGGGCCGACTTGGCGGGTTGACTTGGTGAGCAAACTTAAAGAGTCGACTTGGTGAGAGTAGTTGGTGGGCTGACCTAGCTGGGTGACTTGATGAACGAACTTAAAGAGTCGACTTGGTGGGCCGACTTGGTAGAGTGACTTCATGAACGAACTTAAAGAGTCGACATGGTGGGCTGACTTGGCGAGGTGACTTGATGAACGAACTTAAAGAGTTGACTTGGTGAGAGTAATTTGTGGGCTGACCTGGCAGGGTGACTTGATGAATGAAGTTAAAGAGTTGACTTGGTGGGGTGACTTGATGAATGCACTTGAAGGGTCGACTTGGTGGGGTGACTCTATGAACGGACCTAAAGAGTTGACTTGGTGAGAGTACTTGGTGGGGTGACTTGATAAAAGGACTTAAAGAGTCGACTTAGTGAGAGTACTTGGTGGGGCGACTTGATGAATGCACTTGAAGAATCGACTTGGTCAGAGTACTTGGTGGGGCGACTTGACGAACGGTCTCAAAGAGTCAACCTCGTGAGAGTACTTGGTGGCTCAACTTGATGAGCAGACTTAAAGAGTCAACTTGGTGAGATTACTTGGTGTGGTGAACTGATGAACAGACTTAAAGAGTCAACTTGGTGGGAGTACTTGGTGTGCCAACCTGGTGGGGTGACTTTATGTACAGACTTAAAGAGTCGACTTGGTTAGAGTACTTGTTCTGGTGACTTGATGAATGGACTTGAAGAGTCGACTTGGTGGGGTGACTTGATGAAAGGACTTAAAGAGTCAACTTGGTGAGAGTACTTGGTGGGGCAACTTGATGAACGGACTTAAAGGGTCGACTTGGAAGGGTGACTTGATGAACGGACCTAAAGAGTTGACTTGGTGAGAGTACTTGGCGAGGTGAACTGATGAACGAACTTAAAGAGTCAACTTGGTGGGAGTACTTGGTGGGCCGACCTGGTGGGGTGACTTGATGAACGGACTTATAGAGTCGACTTGGTGAGAGTAGTTATTCTGGTGACTTGATGAAAGGACTTAAAGAGTTGACTTGGTGGGGTGACTTGATGAACGAACTTAAAGGGTTGACTTTGCAGGGTGACTTGATGAACGGACCTCAGAGTTGACTTGGCGAGAGTACTCAGTGGGGTGACCTAATGAAATGACTTAGAGAGTCGACTTGGTGAGAGTACTTGGTGGGTCGACCCGGTTGGGTGACTTTGTGAACTGACTTAAAGAGTCAACTTGGTGGGAGTACTTGGTGGGGCGACTTGATGAACGGACTTCAAGGGTCGACTTGGCGAGGTGACTTGATGAACGGTCCTAAAGAGTTGACTTGGTGAGAGTACTTCTTGTGGTGACTTGATGAACAGACTTAAAGAGTCGAATTGGTGAGAGTACTTGGTGGGATGACTTGATGAACATAGTTAAAGAGTTGACTTGGTGAGAGTACTTGGTCGGGTGACTTGATGAACGCACTTGAAGAATTGACTTGGTTAGAGTACTTGGTGGGGTGACTTGATGAACGAACTTGAAGATTCGACTTGGTGGGCCGACCTGGCGGGGTGACTTGATGAACGAACTTAGAGAGTCGACTTGGTGAGAGTACTTGGTGACTTGGTGGGCCGACCTGGCCAGGTGACTTGATGAAAAAACTTAAAGAGTCAACTTGGTGAGAGTACTCGGTGGGCTGACCTGGGCACGTGACTTGGTGGGTCAAACTAGCGGGGTGACTTGGTGGGCTGACCTGGCAAGGTGACTTGATGAACGAACTTAGAGGGTCGACTTTGTGAGAGTACTTTGTTGGTCGAACTGGCAAGGTGACTTGATGAACAAACTAAAAGAGTTGACCTGGTGAGAGAACTTCGTGGGCCAAGCTGGCGGGGCGAATTGATGAAGGAACCTAAAGAGTCGACTTTGTGAGAGTACTTGGTTGGAAAACCTGGCGGGGTGACTTGATGACCGAACTTAAAGGGTCGACTTGGTGAGAGTACTTTGTGGGCCGACCTGGCAGAGCGACTTGATGAATGAACTTAAAGAGTCGACCTGGTGAGAGTACTTGGTGGGGTGACTTGATGAAGAAACCTAAAGAGTTGACCTGGTGAGAGTACTTGGTGGGCCGACCTGGCGGGGTGACTTGGTGAGCAAACTTAAAGAGTCAACTTGGTGAGAGTAGTTGGTGGGCTGACCTAGCGGGATGACTTGATGAACGAACTTAAAGAGTCGACTTGGTGGGCTGACTTGGTAGAGTGACTTCATGAACGAACTTAAAGAGTCCACTTGGTGGGCCGACCTAGCGGGGTAACTTGATGAACGAACTTAAAGAGTCGACTTGGTGAGACTAATTTGTGGCCAGACCTGGCGGGGTGACTTGATGAATGAACTTAAAGAGTCAACTTGGTGGGGTGACTTGATGAACGCACTTGAAGGGTCAACTTGGTGGGGTGACTCTATGAACGAACATAAAGAGTTGACTTGGTGAGAGTACTTGGTGGGGTGACTTGATGAAAGGACTTAAAGAGTCAACTTGGTGAGAGTACTTAGTGGGGCGACTTCATGAATGCACTTGAAGAATCGACTTGGTTAGAGTACTTGGTGGGGCGACTTGATGAATGGACTCAAAGAGTCTACTTGGTTATAGTACTTGGTGGCTCGACTTGATGAGCAGACTTAAAGAGTCAACTTGGTGAGAGTACTTGGCGGGGTGTACTGATGAACGGACTTAAAGAGTCGACTTGGTGGGAGTACTTGGTGCGCTGACCTGGTGGGGTGACTTTCTGGACGGACTTAAAGAGTCAACTTGGTGAGAGTACTTGGTGGGGTGACTTGATGAATGGACTTAAAGGGTCAACTTGGCGGGGTGACTTGATGAACAGACCTAAAGAGTTGACTTGGTGAGAGTACTTGGTGAGGCGAACTGATGAACGAACTTAAAGAGTCGACTTGGTGGGAGTACTTGGTGGGCCAACCTGGTGGGGTGACTTGATGAACGAACTTATAGAGTCAACTTGGTGAGAGTAGTTGTTCTGGTGACTTGATGAATGGACTTAAAGAGTCAGCTTGGTGGGGTGACTTGATGAAAGGACTTAAAGAGTCGACTTGGTGGGGTGACTTGATGAACGAACTTAAAGGGTTGACTTTGCAGGGTGACTTGATGAACGGACCTAAAGAGTTGACTAGACGAGAGTCCTCGGTGGGGTGACCTGATGAAAAGACTTAGAGAGTCGACTTGGTGAGAGTACTTGGTGGGCCAACCTGGTTGGGTGACTTCGTGAACTGACTTAAAGAGTCGACTTGGTGGGAGTACTTGGTGGGGTGACTTGATGAACAGAATTCAAGGGTTGACTTGGCAAGGTGACTTGATGAACGGTCCTAAAGAGTTGACTTGGTGAGAGTACTTGGTGTGGTGACTTGATGAACAAACTTAAAGAGTCAAATTGGTGAGAGTACCTGGTGGGGTGACTTGATGAACATAGTTAAAGAGTCGACTTGGTGAGAGTACTTGGTCGGGTGACTTGATGAACGCACTTGAAGAATCAAATTGGTTAGAGTACTTGGTGGGGTGACTTGATGAACAAACTTAAAGATTCGACTTGGTGGGCCAACCTAGTGGGGTGACTTGATGAACGAACTTAGAGAGTCGACTTGGTGAGATTACTTGGTGACTTGGTGGGCCGACCTGGCCGGGTGACTTGATGAACAAACTTAAAGAGTCAACTTGGTGAGAGTACTCGGTGGGCTGACCTGGTCACGTAACTTGATGAACAAACTTAAAGAGTCAACTTGGTGGGCCTACTTGGCCGGGTGACTTGATGAACGAACTTAAAGAGTCAACTTGGTGGGTCAAACTAGCGGGGTGACTTGGTGAGAGTACTTGGTGGGCTTACCTAGCAGGGTGACTTGATGAACGAACTTAGAGAGTCGACTTTGTGAGAGTACTTGGTGGGTCGAACTGGCGGGGTGAATTGATGAACGAACTTAAAGAGTCGACCTGGTGAGAGAACTTGGTGGGCCGAGCTGGCAGGGTGAATTGATGAACGAACCTAGAGAGTCAACTTTGTGAGAGTACTTGGTGGGCTGACCTGGTGAAGCGACTTGATGACTGAACTTAAAGAGTTGACTCAGTGAGAGTACTTGGTGGGGTGACCTAATGACCAAACCTAAAGATTCAACCTGGTGAGAGTACTCGGTGGGCTGACCTGGCAGGGTGACTTGTTGAGCAAACTTAAAGAGTCAACTCGGTGAGAGTAGTTAATGGGCTGACCTGGCAGGGTGACTTGATGAACGAACTTAAAGAGTCGACTTGGTGGGCCGACCTGGTGGGGTGACTTGATGAACGAACTTAAAGAGTCGACTTGGTGAGAGTAATTTGTGGGCTGACCTAGCGGGGTGACTTGATGAATGAACTTAAAGAGTCGACTTGGTGGGGTGACTTGATGAACGCACTTGAAGGGTCGACTTGGTGGGGTGACTCTATGAACAGACGTAAAGAGTTGACTTGGTGAGAGTACTTGGTGGGGTGACTTGATGAAAGGACTTAAAGAGTCGACTTGGTGAGAGTACTTGGTGGGACGACTTGATGAATGCACTTGAAGAATCAACTTGGTTAGAGTACTTAGTGGGGCGACTTGATGAACGGACTCAAAGAGTCAACTTGGTGAGAGCACTTGGTGGCTTGATTTGCTGAGCAGACTTAAAGAGTCAACTTGGTGAGAGTGGGCCTAATGGGGTGAGGTGGTGAGTGGGCCTGACAAGGCGAGTTGGTGGGGCAACTTAGTGAGTGGAATTAGTTAGCCAATGTGGTGAGGCGACTCGGCGAGTTGGTTTGTTTAGATGACATGGTGAGATGGGTTGGCGAGTCAACCTGGCGAGCGAACTTAAAGAGTCGACTTGGCAACGTGCTCGAGTCAACTTGGTGAGTTGACCTGGCGAGCGGGCTCAAAGAGTCAACATGGTGAGGCGACTCATTGAGTCAATATGGTGAGGCGACTCATGGTGAGGAGCTATCCTTGAGGCAACTTGGTGGGCCTACTTGATTAGTCGACTTGGTGAGCCGACCTGACGAGTTGACACGGTGAGTGGGCTTAAAGAGGCAACAACTTGGTGGGGTAACTCGGCAAGCCAACTTATCGAGGCGAGATGGTGAGTCGACTTGGTGAGCTGACTTGGTGAGCACACTTAAAGAGTCAACTTCGTGAGGTGACTTAGCGAGTTAGCTTGCTAATGTGACTTGGGTGGGCCAACCTGGTGAGCGAACTTAAAGAGGCAACTTGGGCAGGCTGACCTGGTGAGCGAACATAAAGAGTTGAATTGACAACGTACTTGAACAACCGACTTGGTGAGCTGACATGGTGAGTGGGCTTAGAGAAGCAACTCGGTGGGGCAACTTGGCGAGCACACTTGCTGGGGCAAGGTGGTAAAATGACTAGGTGATTCGACTTGCTGAGCTAACTTAGGGAGCTAACTTGGTGAGGGAACTTAAGGGGTCGACTTGGTGAGGCAACCTGAATAGTCAACCTGGTGAGCTGACTTGGGGAGCTGACATGGTGAGCGGTCTTATAGAAGAGGTGACCTGGTGGGGCAACCTGGTGAGGTGAGATGATAAGTCATCTTGGTGAGCCTACTTGATGAGCTGTGAGCGGACTTAAAGAGTCAATTCTTGATTTGGTAAAGACCACATGGTTAGATGACTTGGTGAGCTGACCTGGCTAGCAAAATTGGCAAGCAAACTTATAGAATCAACTTGCTATCCCCAGCCAGGATCGCACACCTGGGTCGACCCAACTTGGGTCACCCGACTCTGTCGCCCCAGCCTCGGGTGACCCAACTGGGTCGCCAGAGTGGGTCGACGAGGGAAAAAAAAAAAAAAAACAAATCATGGGAGGCCCTGTACAGCGAAAAGCGCTAAATTTTGGGCATTACAAAATTAAAAAAAACAAGTTACCTGCTTTTGGATCATGCACAAGTTTCAGTTCATGTATTGCCGAGCCGACTTGAGGCATTATGCCTAGCTAGCCAGATTTGAGGTAGGGTAGCTGAAACTATCCGATTTGAGAATTTTCTTTATAAAAAGAGATCATGATAGGCCCCATATGGCAAAAAAGAATGAAATTTTGGGAGTTCAAAAAAAAATATTACCCAGTTTTGGATCGCGCACAGGGCTCGGGTCACGTAGCATCGAGGTGCCCTGGGTGACATGATTTGAGCGAAAAGTCAACGGTGGCATGAGTCGTGCAAAAACATTTGAGGCCATTAAGGCTCGAGGCAGGTCGGGTTGAAAACTTTGGGCATTAACCAAAAAGAAAAAGTTAACCGCTTTTGGATCATGTACATGGCTCAGGGCACTTAGAATCAAGTTGAGCACGGTGACATGAGTCGTGCGAAAAATTTGGAGACGACTCGAGTTGGGGCATCCGACTCTATCCGAGTTCAAAACTTTGGGACTTGATAAAAAAAAGAAAAAAGAAAAAGTTACTCAGTTTGGATCATGTGAGTGACTCGAGCCACTCATAATCAAGGTGAGTGCAGTTACATGAGTTGAGCGAGAAAAAAAATGGAGGCGGTTAAGGCTCGAGGCAATTCGAGTCGGGGTAGCTGAGTCGATTCGAAAACTTTGGCCATTAGTCAAAAAAAGAGTTAATCACTTTTGGATCATGTACATGACTTGGGGCACATAGAATCAAGTCAAGCATGGTGACATGAGTGGTTCAAAAAAATTGTAGGCGATTAAGGCTTGAGGCAATTTGAGTCGGGGTTGCTGAAACGATTCGGGTTGAAATCTTTGGGTGTTAACCAAAGAAGGAAGAAGTTAACCACTTTTGTATCATGTACATGACTCGGGGCACCAAGTTGAACACAGTGACATGAGTCTTGCAAAAAAACTGGAGGCAGTTAAGGCTCGAGGCGATACGAGTCGGGGTTGCCGACACAATTTGGGTTGAAAGCTTTGGGCGTTAACCCAAAAAAAGAGTTGACCGCCTTTGGATCACGCACATGACTCAGCGCACTTAGAATCATGTTGAGCATGGTGACATGAGTCATGCAATAAAATTGGAGGTAGTTAAGGCTCGACGCAATTCGAGTTGGGGTTCGGGTAGTTGGGGCGATTCGTGTCGGAGTTGTCGACACGGTTCGAGTTGAAAACTTTGGGCATTAACCCAAAAAAAAAATGTTGACCTCTTTTGGACCACGTACATGACTCGAGGCAGTTAGAATCAAGTCGAGCACGGTGACATGCGTTGTGCAAAAAATTCGGAGGCGATTCGAGTCGAGGTAGCCAACTCGATTTGAGTTCAAAACTTTGGGCGTTAACCAAAAAAATAAGTTGACCAATTTTGGATCACGTACATGAGTTGTCTGCCCTCGTGAAAATTACAAAACCCGGGGACCCGCCTGGAATTTACAGTCGGAAGATTTTTTTGCCCTCACGAAAATTTACAAACCCCACCCACTTAGAATATGGACTTGGAAGATTTTTCCGCCCTCGCAGAATTTACAAACCCCACCCACTCAAAATTTGGCACTTGGAAATTATGAAACCCCACACGCCTAGAATTTGGACTTGGAAGATTTTTCCGCCCTCACAGAAATTGCAAACCCAACCCACATGGAAATTGCACTTGGAAGACTTTTTCGCACTCGTGGAAATTACAAAACCCCACCCATGGGGAATTCGGCACTTGGGAGATTTTTTTGCCCTTTCGATTCCCTATCGATGATCGCGTAAACTGCACCCTTGAAACAGGGTTTCCCCATCTCTTAGGATCGACTAACCCATGTCCAAGTGCTATTCACATGGAACCTTTACCCACTTTAGTCTTCAAATTTCTCATTTGAATATTTTCTACTACCACCAAGATCTGCACTGGGGGCCGGTCCACCTAGGCTCACGCCCAAGGTTTCGCAACAACCCTCGCGTCCTCCTACTCATCGAAGCCTGGCACTTGCCTCGATGGCCGAGTATAGGTTGCACACTTCAACGCCATCCATTTTTGGGGCTAGTTGATTCGGCAGGTGAGTTGTTACACACTCCTTAGCGGATTTCGACTTCCATGACCACCGTCCTGCTATCTTAATCAACCAACACCCTTTTGTGGGATCTGGGTTAGCATGCAATTTGGCACCGTAACTTGACTTTCAGTTCATCCCGCATCGCCAGTTCTATTTACCAAAAATGGCCCACTTAGAGCTCACGATTCCGTGGCATGGCTCAACAGAGCAGCCATGCTGACTTACCTATTTAAAGTTTGAGAATAGGTTGAGGGTGTTACGCCCCCGATGCCTCTAATCATTTGCTTTACCCGATAAAACTCGCACATGAGCTCCAGCTATCCTGAGGGAAACTTCGGAGGAAACCAGCTACTAGACGGTTCGATTAGTCTTTCGCCCCTATACCCAAGTTAGACGAACGATTTGCATGTTAGTATCACCGTGGGCCTCCACCAGAGTTTCCTCTGGCTTCACCTTGCTCAGGCATAGTTCACCATCTTTCGGGTCTGAATAGTTGTGCTCACACTTGAACCCTTCACAGAAGATCAGGGTCGATCGGTGGTGCACCCCCCGAGAGGGGATCTTTCCAGTCAGCTTCCTTGCACCTCGCGGGTTTTCCTAACCCGCCAACTCGCACACATGTTAGACTCCTTGGTCCATGTTTCAAGACGGGTCAGATGGAAAGCCCACTGGCCAGCGCCATGAGCGCACAGGTGCCTGAGAGCCCGCTGTAAAGGTGTGCACTTTGCTCCTCGACCACCGTGATGGAAGTATTTGTGCGATGAGAAGGTCGCGCTTGTGCTGCCACAATAGCTCACGCTGGCACGTCCCCCGAATCGAGCGGCGGACTAGCTCACACCTTTCCGTATTCGATCGGGCCACATTGCCAGCTTCCATCTGCTTCCCTCCCGGCAATTTCAAGTACTCTTTAACTCAATTTTCAAAGTCCTTTTCATCTTTCCCTTGCGGTACTTGTTCGCTATCATTCTCTCACCCATATTTAGCCTGGGATAGAATTTACCACCCGATTAGGGCTGCATTGCCAAACAACCCGACTCGCCGACAGCACCTCATGGTGCGACAGGGTCTGGGCCCGACGGGGCTCTCACCCTCTCCGGCACCCCCTTCCAGGGGACTTGGGCCTAGTCTGTCGCTAAGGACACTTCTAAAAACTACAATTCGATAGGCGTGGCCATCAATTTTCATGCTGGGCTCTTCCTGATTCGCTCGCCGTTACTAGGGGAATCCTGGTAAGTTTCTTTTCCTCCGCTTATTGATATGCTTAAACTCAGCGGGTACTCACGCCTAACTTGGGGATGCAGTAGAGATGCAGCAATGCCTGCACTGTGGTAGGCCGCTGAGCCCAGAATAAATTTCCTCGCGAGGAATCATTCAATCAGCGCAAACCAACGCTGGCCTTTGCGAGCCACCGCTCATCGCGATGGATCGATGGACCTTGTGCTCATTTCAACCAACCGCATGCCACTTGTGGATGTGGACGGCCATCTCCGCTCCTCGCTAGGGAGGGCAAAATTTTGTAGTGCGAGACCCAAGCAGACGTGCCCTTGGCCGAGGCCTCGGGTGCAACTTGCGTTCAAAGACTTGACGATTCACAGGATTCTGCAATTCACACTAAGTATCGCATTTCGCTACATTCTTCATCTTTGCGAGAGCCGAGATATCCATTGTTGAGAGTCATGATTTTTTTTTGTTTTTTTCTTTCGGCGACCCAAGCGCGCAAGGCGCTGGCTCGCGCTTCATTCTTTCAATTTCTAAGGGTGCGTGATGCACCCGTGTGTTGGGTGTTGACACATCCTGAACCTTGAGCATGCAATGGGTGCGACGAGGAACATTGTGGTGTGTCCCCACCCCATCACCTCGTAAAGGTGGGAGGTGATGCATGGGAGAGCCATGTTAGAAAACAGGGCCCCTTCCTCACAAATCATGCAAGTGCACCCATCCTAAACACAAAATGCTCCAAGCGACGAGTCAACACACCTGGGCAAGGCAACGGGGGGTTGTGGCAATCTCGACTTGCTATCGTCGAAATGATGGATCCCTGGCACAGTGCCGCGCACGCGATCGGACCATGAAATCTCAACAGGGGACAAGGCTCGGACCCCCTCTAAATTGCAACCGAGAAGAGACCTCTCGCTTTGACGTGGACGTCATTCGAAGGCACTGATCCTAAACCAGATTGCATCCGAGTCTCCTTCTTCGCCCCGCGAGGAATCTATGCTTTTGATCACGGGCATTCGATGTGACCCTCAACCTTGATGGCGCTACACCCATAGCTTGGCCATCCAGCACATTGCTGCAAGGCCGAGTGTCCGCACGTCGCTGAGATTTCGGGGGCGGGGAGGAGGCCAGCTCCATCCCCTACATGATTCAGTGTCTCAAACCAACAATGATCCTATCGTAGGTTCACCTACGGTAACCTTGTTATGACTTCTCCTTCCTCTAAATGATAAGGTTTAGTGAACTTCTCACGACGTCGCTGACAAGAACCACTGTCATCACCATGATTCGAACACCTCACCGGATCATTCAATCGGTAGGAGCGATGGGCGATGTGTACAAAGGGCAAGGACGTAGTCAACGCAAGCTGATGACTCACACTTACTAGGAATTCCTCGTTGAAGATCAATAATTGCAATGGTCTATCCCCATCACGATGCAATTTGGCAAGATTTCCCAAACCTTTCAGGCCAGGGAGAGAAACTTGTTGGTTGCATCAGTGTAGCACGCGTGTGGCCCAGAACATCTACGGGCATCACAGACCTGTTATTGCCTCAAACTTCCATGGCCTAGGAGGCCATAGTCCCTCTAAGAAGCTGGCTGTGAAGGGGAACCTCCGTGTAGCTAGTTAGCAGGCTGAGGTCTTGTTCGTTAATGGAATTAACTAGAAAAATCACTCCACCAACTAAGAATGGCCATGCACCACCACCCATAGAATCAAGAAAGAGCTCTCAATCTGTCAATCCTTACTATGTATGGACCTGGTAAGTTTCCCCGTATTGAGTCAAATTAAGCCGCAGGCTCCACTCCTGGTGGTGCCCTTTTGTCAATTCCTTTAAGTTTCAGCCTTGTAATCATACTCCCCCCAGAATCCAAACACTCTGATTTCTCAGAAGGTGCTGGTGGAGTCCTTAGAGCAACATCCACTGATCCCTGGTCGGCATCGTTTATGGTTGAGACTAGGATGGTATCTGATCGTCTTCGAGCCCCCAAATTTCATTCTTGATTAATAAAAACATCCTTGGCAAATGCTTTCACAGTGGTTTGTCTTCCATAAATCCAAGAATTTCACCTCTGACAATGAAATACGAATGCCCCCGACAGTCCCTATTAATCATTACTCTGGTCTCGAAGGCCAACGGAACAGGACCAGACTCCTATCACGTTATTCCATGCTAATGTATTTAGAGCATAGGCTTTCTTTGAGCACTCTCATTTTTTCAAAGTAACGGTGCCGGAACCATGACCCAGCCAATTAAGGCCAGGAACACGCCGTTGGCAGAAGGGATGTGAGGGCCAGTGCACACCCAGAAGGTGGACCAACTGTGACGACCCAAGGTCCAACTATGAGCTTTTTAACTGCAACAACTTAAATATAAACTATTGGAGCTAGAATTACTATGGCTGCTAGCACTAGACTTGCCCTCTAATGGATCCTCGTTAAGGGATTTAGATTGTACTCATTCCAATTACCAGACTCGATGAGCCCAGTATTGTTATTTATTGTCACTACCTCCCCGTGTCAGGATTTGGTAATTTGCGCACCTGCTACCTTCCTTGGATGTGGTAGCCGTTTCTCAGGCTCCCTCTTCGGAATTGAACCCTAATTCTTTGTCACCCGTCACCACCATGGTAGGCCTCTATCCTACCATCGAAAGTTGATAGGGCAGAAATTTGAATGAAGCATCGCCAGCACAAAGGTCGTGCAATCCGTCAAGTTATCATGAATCACCAGAATAGCGGGTGAGCCCACATCGGCCTTTTATCTAATAAATGCATCCCTTTCGAGAGTCAGGATTTGGTGCACGTATTAGCTCTAGAATTACTATGGTTATCCGAGTAGCAAAGTACCATCAAAGAAACTATAACTAATTTAATGAGCCATCCGCAGTTTCACAGTCTGAAATAGTTCATACTTAGACATGCATGGCTTAATCTTTGAGACAAGCATATGACTACTGGTAGGATCGACCAGGTAGCTTCTAACAATGAGGGAACCCCCAAGACCTGCTACAACCAAGGGATGCCTGCTGCAATGGGAAACCGAAATTTGCATTCGCTCCGTCATGCATCCAAACATAATCTGCCACAAAAGCAACAAGAATGACATTCATAGCACATGCAGGACTCGCAACGCTCAAAGATTTCACACAAGAGGAAAGTGTCCCATCGTCAACCGGAGAGGGCTGAACAGGGAGCCTCGGTTCACAGGCACCTGGGAAGAACATCCCGTACAAAACCCTTTACCCTCGAACTCACTGTCGCCACTACTCAGACAGAAGCCTCGAGTCTATCGTAGCCACCTCAATTTTAAGGACACTCAGAGACATCCATTTCCCAGGCATATGCCTCCTACACACCTATTGAGGTGCACCCGCATAGACAAAATCCATCTTGATCGCAAAAAACATTTTCCCATGACGAAGAGCTGGTTGCCAAAGTGCCAATGAAGACCACCATGCTGAAGGGTGAAGGGTCGTGCGAGTCAAAAACATGGCTAGTTATGCAATTGGCGAGGGCATCACTGTGCACGCAACCACCTCAATTATAAGGCCGCTCAAGGGCATCGTGTATAACACTACCTTTGCACATTTATAGGTGATGAGAGCTCGCCCACATACATGGACATGTCTAACCTCTGGCAAATATCTCCTTTCCCAGCACAGCCTTGCTAACCATTCCTCGTGACACGTGATCTGCCAGTGCAAGTAAAGAAAAGTTCCTATGGGTGAACACTCTCACACTAGCATTGTTGGACAAGCTTCAATATCATGCACATGCACATACCAAAGAACTACACCATGAGGGAACCACCCGCGAGCACCCACATCTCGGCAAAAAGCGTTCATGTGATTTCTTCCCCTAGACAGACACGTTGGGCTTGCACTTGTCGGGGCATTGCAAAGGCGAGCACTCTAGTTTGCAGGAGCCTGAGAAGAACATCTTGTACGAAACCCGTTCCCCCAAAATGCTCAAATCACAAATGCTCACAGCAAAGTGGTAATGCAAAGATGTACACCGCGCACACGACCAAGTAAGGACACTCAGAGACATCCATTTCCTAGGCATATGCCCCCTACACGCTTTTTGGTGCACCCCGTACAAATGGCCATACTTCGACAAGCCCTCCCAGAATTTTGCATCTGAAGAGAGATGAAATGCCTTGGGCTTTTTGTCCACACAATGCAAACACCGAACGCTCTCTTTAGGGGGGAGCTGAAGAAGAGTATCTCCTGCAGAACCCATGAGCCATAGCCATTCGGATCGCATAGGGAAAGATAGGGCATGGAGAGTTTTTGCATCCAAAAAAAAATTATCGGTAATACTCTACACTTCTATTGGCCCGGACCACAAAGGTTGTCACAACAGTGCCATGCACTTCTGTAGGATGAGATAGTGAAGAGGCGAGCATGCAGCGAGAACACACTAGCGAATAAATTATGTGGCAGCCAAACCTTTCGCTGGCCCCCCTCTCAATCCCAAGGCTCTACCCATCGGCAAAAACTTAGGGTGGAGAGTGGACCCTTGATGAAATTAGGGACGTCGAGCAATGCACCCGTGCAACCATCTCTTTCCTTCTTGCTGTTTGGGAAGGATAAAAATGCAATGATAGAACGTGCCAATGAGATGGAGCCCTTGGCTAAAAGATACAACTCCATACACACTCAGTAACAAGCACATCTTAGAATCGAACACCAAATGTGCAGTGTGTTGCAAGCCATGCAGACACCTAAATATAGGGTATATCCAACAAAACAAAGCAACAAGTACTTCCCACCAGCTCCGCCACTGCGATATTACCGAATGGGATATATACTCACTGCCACAGATTAATGATCATCATTACCATCTCGGAATAGATACAAGGACATCGAGCTTCATCCAATCAACTGGATGAGTTTCACCTTGAAGGGGCCCAATCCAAAAGTTCTGGAGGTCATCTCCTGGAACTCTCAAGAACAAGGCCCATCTTACATGAAAACTCTGCTACTACGCAAACATAGGTTGCAATTAAAGAGAAATTGCAAGGTCGTAACAATGGCTCGAGGCCAATGCTCTGACTAAGTCAATTTTCTCTTGCAATCACCATGCCTCCGTTCATAGAGAGATCTCCCCATTCACTTGTGATGTGACGCACAATCCAAGTGCTAGATGCGAGCTCGCCCTTGAAAGGCCACTTTTTAAGGCATCCCCCAATGACACATTGAAATGACAACCGCTGTCAAACCATTCCCAATGTTGTGCCTATCGAGTTGGCACAGAGGCAACCTTGGGGAGCTCCTGCCTAGCAATCGGGATGTGCTTTCGTACCCATCTCTCACAAAGACCAATGTTAGCTATGAACAAATTTGGAATCCAAGGGCTTGCATCCATCGATATCATCGGCACTGGGTCTATATACAAAGGCCATAGAGAGGTTCCGAGAAGAGAAGCCCCCCCTGCTCACTCGCACAAACATCCCAAATTCTAGACACAAGCTCCCACCCTTAGCATCGCTCTCCAGATCACCGCAATGACACACATTGGAATCCTTCATTCCGCTCTTATATACAGATCCAATGTTGCTCATTTCATTTGGAATCCGAGGCTGCATTCGTCCTTGCCCACACAAGCAATGGGTTTTCTGATCAAATGGCCACGAGGAGCTTCTGATAACAAAGGCTCCCTTGTCACTCATGATGCGCAACCCAACTGCTAGATGATAGCTCGCCCTTCATATCACTTCCCAGGCAACCACCACAATGGCACCATTGAAATGACAACTGCTACTGAACCATTTTGAAAATTTTGTGCCAAAGAAGTTGTTGCGAAGAGAACGACTCTGGGGAGAGAGCACTCACATAGAAAAATCGGGATGGCTTCATGGCCCTTCCAATAGAGAAACGATGCTGGTGCCAATATTCAAAATCTGAATAATGTGTCTTTCTCGAACACCAGCACTAATTCTATTGGGGAGGGTTGCCAAGAGCTTTTGTTATCAAAGACTCCCATTGTAGCCATGATAGGCACGCAAAAATTTTTACTAGAGCGCCAAGTGCCAAACCTTTTTTCGAAATTGTGCTAGATGAGTGACAAGAAAACATGATCTAAAGGAGAGTCTAGGAATAACACCCTTAAGGGTGGGCTTCATGCCCCTCTAATTGATTCAACGTCGACATCCACCATTTCAAAATCCAACATATCCATACACCTTGACAGCGGCATTAAATCAATGAGGGGGGCACGGGAGAGGCTCGTGGCAACCACCTCTCCCATTGTAGCCAAGATAGGCATGCAAAAAAATTTTCTAGAGTGCCAAGCACCCACCTCATGGCTAGAGACAAGGGCTCACCATTAGATCAACTTTGAAAACGCAGAACAGACGCGGTGTAGAATGGCAACTGCTGCCAAGTCTCTTCCGTAATTGTGTCGGTCGAGTGATCAAAGAAGGTGATCTAAGAGAGGGTCCAAGCATAGGAATTCATTGTGGGATTCGCACCGATGGAATAAATTTATGCAATACCCGAACAACACCGGATGGAGGTGGTAGATGAGGGCTCCCATTTTAGATCGAGTTTTAAAATCACCAACTAGACGCGGTGAGGGCTGGAAACTGCTGCCAAACCTTTTTCTAAAATTGCACCAGCTGAGTGTCAAGAAAACATGATCTAAAGGAGAGTCCAGGAATAGCACCCTCGAGGGTGGGCTTCATGCCCCTCTAATTGATTCAACGTCAGTGTCCACCATTTCAAAATCGGACATATCCATGAGCCCTGACAGTGGTGTTGAATTAATGAGGGGGGCACGGGAGAGGCTCATGGCAACCACCTCTCCCATTGTAGCTATGATAGGAATGCAAAAAAATTTGCTAGAGCACCAAAGCACACACCTCATGGCTATAGACAAGGGCTTGCCATTAGATCAACTTCGAAATCGCAGAACAGACGTGGTGTAGAATGGCAACCGCTGCCAAGTCTCTTCGATAATTGCATCGGTCGAGTGACCAAAGAAGGTGATCTAAGAGAGGGTCCAAGAATAGGCATTCGTTGGGGGATTTGCGTCGATGGAAAAAATTTATGCAATACCTGAGCAACACCGAACGGAGGTGCTAGACGAGGGCTCCCATTTTAGATTGAGTTATAAAATCACCAAGTATACGCGGTGAGGGCTGGCAACCACTGCCAAACCCTTTTCCGAAATTGTGCCAGCTGAGTGACAAGAAAACATGATCTAAACAAGAGTCCAGGTATAGCACCCACGAGGGTGGGCTTCATGCCCCTCTAATTGATTCAACGTCGGCGTCCACCATTTCAAAATCTGACATATCCATCCGCCATGACACCGGCATTGAATCAATGAGAGGGGCGTGGGAGAGGCTCGCGGAAACAACCTCTCCTATATAAGCTATTAGTGCGAGGCTTGCTCTGCATTAGAAATTAGCGAACACACTGACAACTGCCTTAAAAATCCAAATCCTTGAAAATTCTTACCAAACAGCCATTCACGACCCAATTTTTTATGAGGTCGGAAGAGGAGCAAAAGATTGTCATCGGTTAGGAGATGTGAGTTCATGGAGCCAAAGGACTGAAATGGTCATCATGCTGTTCCGATCAACTGGATGAATTTCACCTTGAAGGGGCCCAATCCAAAAGTTCTGGAGGTCATCTCCTAGAACTCTCAAGAGCAAGGCCCATCTTTACATGCAAACTCTGCTCTTGCGCAAACATAGGTTGCAATTAAAGAGAAATTGCAAGGCTGTCACAATGGCCCGAGGCCAATGGCTCCGACTAAGTCAATTTTCTCTTGCAATCACCATGCCGCCATTCACAGAGAGATCTCCCCATTCACTTGTGATGCGACGCACAATCCAAGTGCTAGACACGAGCTTGCCCTTGAAAGAAAGACCACTTTCCAAGACATCCCTTGATGACACATTGGAATGACAACCGTTGTCGAACCATTCCCAATGTTGTGCCGATCAAGTTGGCACAGAGGGGACCTTAGGGAGCTCCCGTGTAGCAATTGGGATGTGCTTTCATGCCCATCTCTAACAAAAACCAATGTTAGCTATCAACAAATTTGGAATCCAAGGGCTCACATCCATCGATATCGTCGCCACTGGGTCTATATACAAAGGCCATAGAGAGGTTCTGATAAGAGAAGCTCCCCTGCTCGCTCGAACAGACATCCCAAATTCTAGACACAAGCTCCCACCCTTAGCATCACTTTGCAAATCACTGCAATGACACATTGGAATGACAACTGCTGCCGAACAACTCCCCAAATTGTGGCAATGAAGTGAGAAAGAAGAGAAACTTTGGGGAGGCGTGCATAGCAAACGGGCTGCTGCTGCTTCATTCCACTCTTACATAGATCCGACGTCATTGATTTCATTTGGAATTCGAGGCTGCATTTGTCCTTGCTCACACAAGCAATGGCTCTTCTAGTCGAATGGCCACGGGGAGCTTCCAATAACAGAGGCTCCCTTGTCACTCATGATGCACAGCCCAACTGCTGGACGACGGCTTGCCCTTTAGAAATTTGCCTAGGCAACCACCACAATGGCACCATTGGAACGACAACCGCTGCCCAACAATTTTGAAAATTTTGTGCCAAAGAAGTTGTTGCGTAGAGAACGACTCTAGGGAGAGAGCCCTCGCATATAAAAATAGGGATGGCTTCATGGCCCTCCCAATAGAAACGATGCTGGTGCCAATATTCCAAATCTGAATAATGTGTCTTTTGCGAACACCAACACTGATTCTATTGGAAAGGTTCACTGAGAGCTTTTGTTATCAAAGCTCCAATTGTAGCTGTGATAGGCACACAAAAAATTGCTAGAGCCCCAAGCACCCACCTCATGGGTAGACAAGGGCTCACCATTAGATCAACTTCAAAATCGCTGAACAAACGCGCTGTGGAATGGCAACCGCTGTCAAGCCTCTTCAGTAATTGCATCGATCGAGTGATCAAAGAAGGTGATCTAAGAGAGAGTCCAAGGCTAGGGATTCATTGGGGGATTCATGCTGATAGAAAAAATTTATGCAATACTCGAGCAACACAAAACGGAGGTGCTAGACGAGGGCTCCCGTTTTAGATCAGGTTTTAAAATCCCCAAGTAGATGCGGTGAGTGCTGGCAACCGCTGCCAAACCTTTTTCCAAAATTGTGCCAGCTGATTGACAAGAAAACATGATCTAAAGGAGAGTCTAGGAATAGCACCCTCGAGGGTGGGCTTCATGCCCCTCTAATTGATTCAACGTCAGCGTCCAGCGTTTCAAAATCTGACATATCCATCCGCCCTGACAGCTACGTTGAATCAATGAGGGGGGCAGGGGAGAGGCTTGCGGCAACCACCTCTCCCATTGTAGCCACGATAGGCACGCAAAAAATTTTGCTAGAGCACCAAGCACCCACCTCATGGCTAGAGACAAGGGCTCACCATTGGATCAACTTTGAAATCCCAGAATAGATGCGGTGTAGAATGGCAACCACTGCAGAGTCTCTTCCGTAGTTGCGTCGGTCGAGTGATCAAAGAAGGTAATCTAAGAGAGGGTCCAAGCATAGGCATTTTTTGGGGGATTCGCGCCGATGGAAAAAATTTATGCAATACCCGAGCAACACCAGACGGAGGTGCTAGACGAGGGCTCCCATTTTAGATCAGGTTTTAAAATCACCAGGTAGACACGGTGAGCATTGGTAACTGCTGCCAAACCTTTTTTTGAAATTGCACTAGCTAAGTGACAAGAAAACATGATCTAAAGGAGAGTCCAGGAATAGCACCCTCGAGGGTGGGCTTCACGCCCCTCTAATTGATTCAATGTCGGCACCCACCGTTTCAAAATCTGACATATCCATCCGCCCTGACAGCGGCATTGAATAAATGAGCGGGCACAGGACAGGCTCGTGGAAACCACCTCTCCCATTGTCCCCATGATAGGCACACAAAAAATTTTGCTAGAGCGCCAAGCACCCACCTCATGGCTAGAGACAAGGGCTCGCGATTAGATCAACTTTGAAATTGCAGAACAGACGTGGTGTAGAATGGCAACTGCTGCCAAGTCTCTTCTGTAGTTGCGTCGGTCGAGTGATTGAAGAAGGTGATCTAAGAGAGGTTCCAAGCATAGGAATTCATTGGGGGATTCGCACCGATGGCATAGATTTATGCAATACCCGAGCAACACAGGATGGAGGTGCTAGACGAGGGCTCCCATTTTAGATCGAGTTTTAAAATCACCAAGTAGACGCGGTGAGGGCTGGCAACTACTGCCAAACCTTTCTCCTAAATTGTGCCAGCTGAGGGACATGAAAACATGATCTAAAGAAGAGTCCAAGAATAGCACCCTTGAGGGTGGGCTTCATGCCCCTCTAATTGATTCAACGTCGACGTCCACCGTTTCAAAATCTGACATATCCGTCCGCCCTGACAGTGGTGTTGAATCAATGAGGGGGGCACAGGAGAGTCTCGCGAAAAAAACCTCTCCCATTGTAGCCACGATAGGCACGCAAAAAATTTTGCTAGAGCGCCAAGCACCCACCTCATGGCTATAGACAAGGGCTCGCCATTAGATCAACTTCAAAATCGCAGAACAGACGTGATGTAGAATGGCAACCGCTACCAAGTCTCTTGCGTAATTGCGTCGATTGAGTGATCGAAGAAGGTGATCTAAGAGAGGGTCCAAGTGTAGGCATTCATTGGGGGATTCACGCCGATGGCAAAAACTTATGCAATACCCCAGCAACACCGAACGAAGGTGCTAGACAAGGGCTCCCATTTTAGATCAGGTTTTAAAATCACCAAGTAGACGCAGTGAGCGCTGGCAACCACTGCCAAACCTTTTTTTGAAATTGCACTAGCTAGGTGAAAAGAAAACATGATCTAAAGGAGAGTCCAGGAATAGCACCCTTGAGGGTGGGCTTCATGCCCCTCTAATTGATTCAACGTCAGCATCCACCATTTCAAAATCTGACATATCCATCTGCCCTGACAGCGATGTTGAATCAATGAGGGGGGCACGGGAGAGGCTCGCGGCAACCACCTCTCCCATTGTAGCCGTGATAGGCATGCGAAAAATTTTGCTAGAGCACCAAGCACCCACCTTATGGCTAGAGACAAGGGCTCGCCATTAGATCAACACAGGATGGAGGTGCTAGACGAGGGCTCTCGTTTTAGATCGAGTTTTAAAATCACCAAGTAGACGCGGTGAGGGCTGGCAACTGCTGCCAAACCTTTCTCCTAAATTGCGCCAGCTAAGGGACAAGAAAACATGATCTAAATGAGAGTCCAAGAATAGCACCCTCGAGGGTGGGCTTCATGCCCCTCTAATTGATTCAACATCAACGTCCACCATTTCAAAATCTGACATATCCGTCCGCCCTGACAATGACATTGAATCAATGAGGGGGGCACGGGAGAGGCTCGCGGAAACCACCTCTCCCATTGTAGCCATGATAGGAATGCAAAAAAATTTTCTAGAGCACCAAGCACCCACCTCATGGTAATAGACAAGGGCTCGCCATTAGATCGACTTCAAAATCGCAGAACAGACGTGGTGTAGAATGGCAACCGCTGCCAAGTCTCTTCCATAATTGCGTCGGTCGAGTGATCGAAGAAGGTGATCTAAGAGAGGGTCCAAGCGTAGGCATTCGTTGGGGGATTTGCATCAATGTAAAAAATTTATGCAATACCTGAGCAACACCAGACGAAGGTACTAGACGAGGGCTCCCATTTTAGATCAGGTTCTAAAATCACCGAGTAGACACGATGAGCACTGGAAACTTCTACCAAACCTTTTTCCAAAATTGCGCTAGCTGAGTGACAAGAAAACATGATCTAAAGGAGATTCCAGGAATAGCACCCTCGAGGGTGGGCTTCATGCCCCTCTAATTGATTCAACTTCGGCGTCCACCGTTTCAAAATTTGACATATCCATCTGACCTGACAGTGGTGTTGAATCAATGAGGGGGGTACGGGAGAGGCTCACGGAAACCACCTCTCCCATTGTAGCCGCGATAGGCACACAAAATTTTTTGCTAGAGTGCCAAGAACCCACCTCATGGCTAGAGACAAGGGTTCGGCATTAGATCAACTTCGAAATCGCAGAACAGACGCGGTGTAGAATGGCAACCACTGCCAAGTCTCTTCCGTAGTTGCGTCAGTCGAGTGATAAAAGAAGGTGATCTAAGAGAGGGTCCAAGTGTAGGCATTCATTGGGGGATTCACGTCGATGGCATAAATTTATGCAATACCCGAGCAACACCGGATGGAGGTGCTAGACAAGGGCTCCCATTTTTTATCGAGTTTTAAAATCACCAAGTAGACGCAGTGATGGCTGGCAACTACTGCCAAACCTTTTTCTGAAATTGTGCTAGCTGAGTGACAAGAAAACATGATCTAAAGGAGAGTTGAGGAATAGCACATTGAGGGTGGGCTTCATGCCCCTCTAATTGATTCAACGTCGGCATCCACCATTTCAAAAACTGACATATCCATCCGCCTTGACACCAACATTGAATCAATGAGAGGGGCACGGGAGAGGCTCGCGGGAACCACCTCTCCTATATAAGCTATTAGTGCGAGGCTCACTCTACATTAGAAACTAGCGAAAACACCGAGAACTGCCTTAAAAATACAAATCCTTGAAAATTCTGACCAAACAGCCATTCATGACCCAATTTTTTATGAGGTCGGTAGAGGAGCAAAAGATTGTCATCGGTTAGGAGATGTGAGTTCATGGACCCAAGGGACTGAAATGGTCATCGAGCTCATCTGATCAACTGGATGAATTTCACCTTGAAAGGGGCCCAATCCAAAAGTTCCAGAGGTCATCTCCTGGAACTCTCAAGAACAAGGCCCATCTTACATGCAAACTCTGCTACTACGCAATCATAGGTTGCAATTAAAGAGAAATATCAAGGCCATCACAATGGCCCGAGGCCAATGCTCCGACTCAGCCAATTTTCTCTTGCAATCACCATGCTGCCATTCATAGAGAGATCTCCCCATTCACTTATGACATGATGCACAATCCAAGTGCTAGACACGAGCTCGCCCTTGAAAGAAAGACCACTTTCCAAGATATCCCCCGATGACACATTAGAACAACAATCGCTGTCCAACCATTCCC
Source organism: Cupressus sempervirens (assembly GCA_028749045.1). NCBI lineage: Eukaryota > Viridiplantae > Streptophyta > Pinopsida > Cupressales > Cupressaceae > Cupressus > Cupressus sempervirens. The sequence goes on along the minus strand of CM053789.1, from coordinate 686,584,067 downwards.
AATGTTGTGCCGATCGAGTTGGCACAGAGGTGACCTTAGTGAGCTCCCACGTAGCAATTGAGATGTGCTTTCGTACTCATCTCTCACAAAAACCAATGTTAGCTGTGAACAAATTTATAATCCAAGGCTCGTATCCATCGATATCGTCGGCACTGGGTCTATGAATTCAAAGGCCATGGAGAGGTTCTGATAAGAGAAGCTCCCCTTCTCGCCCGCAAAAACATCCCAAATGCTAGACACAAGCTCCTGCCCTTAGCATCACTCTCCAGATCACCGCAATGACACATTGGAACGATAATCACTGTCGAACAACTCCTGAATTTGTGCCAATGGAGTGAGAAAGAAGAGAAACTTTGGTGAGCCGTGCATATCAAACAAGCTGCTGCTTCATTCTGCTCTTATATATAGATTCGATGTCGTTGATTTCATTTGGAATCTGAGGCTGCATTCATCCTTGCTCACACAAGCAATGGCTCTTCTCATTGAATGGCCACGGGGAGCTTCCGATTACAAAGGCTCCCTTTTCACTCATGATGCACAGCCCAACTGCTAGACGATAGCTCGCCCTTTAGATCGCTACCCAGGCAACCACCACAACGGCACCATTGGAATGACAACCGCTGCCGAACCATTCTAAAAATTTTGTGCCAAAGAAGTTGTTGCGAAGAGAACCACTCTGGGGAGAGAGCACTCGCATAGAAAAATTGAGATGGCTTCATGGCCCTTCCAATACAAATGATGCTGGTGCCAATATTCCAAATCCGAATAACATGTCTTTCTCAAACACCAGCACCAATTCTATTGGGGAGGGTCACCAAGAGCTTTTGTTATCAAAGCCTCCCACTATAGCCGCGATAGGCACACAAAAAATATTGCTAGAGTGCCAAGCACCCACCTCATGGCTAGAGACAAGGGCTTGCCATTAGATCAGCTTCAAAATCGTAGAATAGACGCGGTGTAGAATGGCAACAACTGCCAAGTCTCTTTCGTAATTGCGTCGATCGAGTGATCAAAGAAGGTGATCTAAGAGAGGGTCCAAGTGTACGAATTTGTTGGGGGATTCATGCTGATGGCAAAAACTTATGCAATACCTGAGCAACACCGGACGGAGGTGCTAGACGAGGGCTCCCATTTTAGATTAGGTTTTAAAATTACCAAGTAGACGCGGTGAGCGCTGGCAACCACTGACAAACATTTTTCTGAAATTGTGCCAGCTAGGTGACAAGAAAACATGATCTAAAGGAGAGTCTAGGAATAGCACCCTCAAGGGTGGGCTTCATGCCCCTCTAATTGATTCAACTTTGGCGTCCACCGTTTCAAAATCTGACATATCCATTCACCCTGACAGTGGTGTTGAATCAATGAGGGGGGCACGAGAGAGGCTTGCGGCAACCACCTCTCCCATTGTAGCCACAATAGGCACTCAAAAAGTTTTGCTAGAGTGCCAAGCACCCACCTCATGGCTAGAGACAAGGGCTCGCCATTAGATCAACTTTGAAATCGTAGAACAGACGCGGTGTAGAATGGCAACCGCTGCCAAGTCTCTTCCGTAGTTACGTCGGTCGAGTGATCAAAGAAGGTGATCTAAGAGAGGGTCCAAGCATAGGAATTTGTTGGGGGATTCATGCCAATGGCATAAATTTATGCAATACCCGAGCAACACCGGACAGAGGTGCTAGACGAGGGCTCTCATTTTAGATCGAGTTTTAAAATCACCAAGTAGACGCAATGAGGGCTGGCAACTACTGCCAAACCTTTTTTTGAAATTGTGCCAGCTGAGTGACAAGAAAAAATGATCTAAAGGAGAGTCGAGGAATAGCACATCGAGGGTGGGCTTCATGCCCCTCTAATTGATTCAACGTCGGCGTCCACCATTTCAAAAACTGACATATCCATCTGCCTTGACACTGGCATTGAATCAATGAGAGGGGCACGGGAGAGGCTCACGACAACCACCTCTCCTATATAAGCTATTAGTGTGAGGCTTGCTCTACATTAGAAACTAGCAAAAACACCGACAACTGCCTTAAAAATCCAAATCCTTGAAAATTCTGACCAAACAGCCATTCACGACCCAATTTTTTATGAGGTCGATAGAGGAGGAAAAGATTGTCATCAGTTAGGAGATGTGAGTTCATGGAACCAAGGGACTGAAATGGTCATCGAGCTCATCCGATCAAATGGATGAATTTCACCTTGAAGGGGGCCCAATCCAAAAGTTCCAGAGGTCATCTCCTGGAACTCTCAAGAACAAGGCCAATCTTAAATGCAAACTCTACTACTACACAAACATAGGTTGCAATTAAAGAGAAATTGTGGGGCTATCACAATGGCCCGAGGCCAATGCTCTGACTCAGTCAATTTTCTCTTGCAATCACCATGCCGCCATTCACAGAGAGATCTCCCCATTCACTTGTGATGCGACGCACAATCCAAGTGCTAGACACGAGCTCGCCCTTGAAAGAAAGACCACTTTCCAAGACATCCCCCAATGACACATTAGAATGAAAACCACTGTCAAACCATTCCCAATGTTGTGCCGATCGAGTTGGCACAGAGGTGACCTTAGGGAGCTCCTGCGTAGCAATCAAGATGTGCTTTCGTACCCATCTCTCACAAAAACAAATGTTAGCTGTGAACAAATTTAGAATCCAAGGCTCGTATCCATCGATATCATCAGCACTAGGTCTATATATTCAAAGGCCACGGAGAGGTTCCGATAAGAGAAGCTCCCCTGTTCGCCCGCACAAACATCCCAAATGCTAGACACAAGCTCCTGCCCTTAGCATCACTCTCCAGATCACCGCAATGACACACTAGAATGACAACCGCTGTCGAACAACTCCTAAATTTGTGCCGATGGAGTGAGAAAGAAGAGCAACTTTGGGGATCCACGCATAGCAAATGGGCTGCTGCTTCATTCCGCTCTTATATATAGATTCGATGTCATTGATTTCATTTTGAATCTGAGGCTGCATTCATCCTTTCTCATGCAAGAAATGGCTCTTCTCATCAAATGGTCACGAGGAGCTTCCGATTACAAAGGCTCCCTTTTCACCCGTGATGCGCAACCCAACTGCTAGACGACGAGTTGCCCTTCAGATCACTGCCTAGGCAACCATCACAACAGCACCATTGGAATGACAACTGCTGCCAAACCATTCTAAAATCATTTTACCAAAGAATTTGTTGCAAAGAGAATGACTCTAGGGAGAGCGCCCTCGCATAGCAAAATCGGGATGGCTTCATGGCAGCTGGATGGGATTTATATTCATGGAACCAAGGGAGTGAAATGGTCATCAAGCTCATCCGATCAACTGGTTGAATTTCACCTTGAAGAGGCCCAATCCAAAAGTTCTGGAGGTCATCTCCTGGAACTGTCAAGAACAAAGGCCAATCTTACATGCAAACTCTGCTACTGCGCAAACATAGGTTGCAATTATAGAGAAATTGCAAGGCCATCACAATGGCTCGAGGCCAATGTTTTGACTACTAAGTAAATTTTCTCTTGCAATCACCATGCTGCCATTCATAGAGAGATCTCCCCATTCACTTGTGACGACGCACAATCCAAGTGCTAGACACAAGCTCGCCCTTGAAAGGCCGCATTCCAAGACATCTTGATGACACATTGGAATGACAATCACTGTCGAACCATTCCCAATGTTGTGTCGATCGAGTTGGCACAGAGGCAATCTTAGGGAGCTCCCGTGTATCGATCAGGAAGTGCTTTCATACCCATCTTTCACAAAAACCAATGTTAGCTGGACAATTTTAGAATTCAAGGCTCGTATCCATCGATATCGTCAGCACTCAATCTATATTCAAAGGCCACAGAGAGGTTCTGATAAGAGAAGCTCCCCTTCTCACTTTCACAAACATCCCCAAATGCTAAACGTAAGCTCCTACCCTTAGGATCGCTCTCCAGATCACCGCAATGACACATTGGAACGACAACCACTGTCAAAAAACTCTCGAATTTGTGCCGATGGAGTGAGAAAGAAGAGCCAAATCAGGTCGACGAAAATGGCTAAGCTAGATCGGGTCGGCCAGCATGGCTCGCCCACCATTTTTTGCTGAGAGCTTTCGATATTAAAGCTCCCATGTAGCCACGATAAGTACACCATGACAAATTGCTAGAGTGTCGAGCACCCATAGCAAATTTCCATTATACCAAGCAACGCCGGAGTGCTAGACAAGGGCTCATGTTTAGATCAAGTTTTAAAATCACCAAAAAGACGCACCATGGATCGGCAACTGCTGCCTCACCTTTTCCAAAATTGAGTCATCAGAAAACATGATCTAAAGGAGAGCCGAGGAAAAGCACTAAGATTGCTTCATGCCCCTTTCATTGATTAAATATCAGCATACACCGTTTGAAAACCCAACAATCTGATCCGCCTAGACACCAATGTTGAATCAATGAAAGGGGCATGGGAGAGGCTCGCAGCAACAACCTCTCCTCTATAAGTTATTAGTGTGAGGCTCGCTCTGCATTAGAAATCTGCGATAGCACGGACAACTCCCTTAAAAATCCAATTCAATGAAAAATGTGACCAAATAGCCATCCACGACACCATTTTTGGAGCTCGCCCAGATCGGCTCGGCCAGTATGGCTCGGCCAAATCGGGTCGGCCAGCATGGTGACTTGCTGACTTGGTGAGAGTACTTGGAACTGTTAAGAACAAAGGCCAATCTTACATGCAAACCCTGCTACTGCGCAAACATAGGTTACAATTATAGAGAAATTGCAAGGCCGTCACAATGGCCCGAGGCCAATGCTCCGACTACTAAGTCAATTTTCTCTTGCAATCGCAATGCCGCAGTTCATAAAGAGATCTCCCGATTCACTTGTGATGATGCACAATCCAAGTGCTAGACGCGAGCTCGCCCTTGAAAGGTCGTGGTCCAAGACATCCCGATGACACATTGGAATGACAACCGCTGTCGAACCATTCCCAATGTTTTGCCGATCGAGTTGGCACAGAGGCGATCTTAGGGAGCTCCCGTGTATCGATCAGGAAGTGCTTTCGTACCCATCTCTCACAAAAACCAATGTTAGCTGAACAATTTTAGAATCCAAGGCTCGTATCCATCGATATCATTGGCACTTGGTCTATATTCAAAGGCCACGAAGAGGTTCCGATAAGAGAAGCTCCCCTGCTCGCTTGCACAAACATCCCCAAATGCTAGATGCAAGCTCCCGCCCTTAGCATCACTCTCTAGATCACCTCAATGACACATTGGAAGGACAACCGCTGTCGAACAACTCCCAAATTTGTGTTGATGGAGTGAGAAAGAAGAGCCAGATCGGGTCGACGAAAATGGCTAAGCCAGATCGGGTTGACCAGCATGGCTCGGCCACTATTTTTTTCTGAGAGCTTTCGATATTAAAGCTCCCATGTAGCCACGATAAGTACACCATGAAAAATTGCTAGAGCCCTGATCACCCTTAGCAAATTGCCATTATACCAAGCAATGCCATAGTGCTAGACAAGGGCTCACGTTTAGATCAAGTTTTAAAATAATCGAAAAGACACGCCATGGATCGGCAACCGCTGCCTCACCTTTTCCAAAATTGATTCATCAGAAAACATGATCTAAAGGAGAGCTGAGGAAAAGCACTGAGATCGCTTCATGCCCCTTTCATTCATTCAAAATCAGCATACACCGTTTGAAAACCCAACAATTTGATCCGTGTAGACACCAATGTTGAATCAATGAAAGGGACATGGGAGAGGCTTGTGGCAACAACCTCTCCTATATAAGCTATTAGTGTGAGGCTTGCTCTGCATTAGAATTATACGATAGCACGGACAACTCCCTTAAAAATCCAATTCAATGAAAAATGTGACCAAACAGCCATCCACGACACCGTTTTTGGAGCTCGGCCAGATCGGGTCGGCCAGCATGGCTCGCCCAGAATGGCATGGCTAGCATGGCTCACCCATATCAGGTTAGCCAGAATAGCATTCCCAGATCGGCTGGGCCAGCATGGCTCACCCAGAATGGCTCGGCCAGATCGGGTCGGCCAGCATGGTGACTTGGTGACTTGGTGAGAGTACTTGGAACTGTCAAGAACAAAGGCCAATCATACATGCAAACTCTGCTACTGTGCAAACATAGGTTGCAATTATAGAGAAATTGCAAGGCCATCACAATGGCCCAAGGCCAATGCTCTGATTACTAAGTCAATTTTCTCTTGCAATCGCCATGCTGCCGTTCATAGAGAGATCTCCCCATTCACTTGTGATGACGCACAATCCAAGTGCTAGACGTGAGCTCGCCCTTGAAAGGCCGCATTCCAAGACATCCCGATGACACATTGGAATGAAAATCACTGTCAAACCATTCCCAATGTTGTGCCGATTGAGTTGGCACAGAGGCGATCTTAGGGAGCTCCCGCGTAGCAATCGGGAAGTGCTTTCGTACCCTTCTCTCACAAAAACCAATGTTAGCTGAACAAATTTAGAATCCAAGGCTCGTATCCATCGATATCATCGACACTAGGTCTATATTCAAAGGCCATGGAGAGGTTCCAATAAGAGAAGCTCCCCTACTCCCTTGTACAAACATCCCCAAATGCTAGATGCAAGCTCTCGCCCTTAGCATCGCTCTGCAGATGACCGCAATGACACATTGGAATGACAACCACTGTCGAACAACTCCCAAATTTGTGCTGATGGAGTGAGAAAGAAGAGCCAGATCGGGTCGACAAAAATGGCTAAGCCAGATCGAGTTGATGAAAATGGTTAAGCCAGATCGGGTCAGCCAGCATGGCTCGCCCAGATCGGGTCGGCCAGCATGGCTCGCCCACCATTTTTTGCTGAGAGCTTTCGTTATTAAAGCTCCCATGTAGCCATGATAAGTACACCATGACAAATTGCTAGAGCGTCGAGCACCAATAGAAAATTGCCATTATACCAAGCAACGCCGGAGTGCTAGACAAGGGCTCACGGTTAGATCAAGTTTTAAAATCACAAAAAAGACACACCATGGATCGACAACCGTTGCCTCACCTTTTCCAAAATTGAGTCATCAGAAAACATGATCTAAAGGAGAGCCGAGGAAAAGCACTGAGATCTCTTTATGCCCCTTGCATTGATTCAACATCAACATACACCGTTTGAAAACCCAACAATCCGATCCGCCTAGACACCAATGTTGAATCAATGAAAGGGGCATGGGAGAGGCTCGCGACAACAACCTCTCCTATATAAGCTATTAGTGTGAGGCTCGCTCTGCATTAGAAATCTGCGATAGCACGAAAAACTCCCTTAAAAATCTGATTCAATGAAAAATGTGACCAAACAGCCATCCACGACACCATTTTTGGAGCTCGGCCAGATCGGGTTGGCCAGCATGGCTCGCCCAGATCGGCTCGGCCAGCATGGCTCAGCTAGAACAGCTTGCCTAGATTGGCTCACCCAGATCAGCTCAGCCAGCATGGCTCAGCCAGAATGGTTCACCTAGATTGGCTCGGCCAGAATGGCTCGCCCAGATCGGCTCAGCCAGCATGGCTCGCCCAGATTGCCTCGGCAAGCACAGCTCGGCCAGAACGGCTCGCCTAGATCAGCTTGGCTAGAATGGCTTGCCCAGATCAGGTCACCTAGCATGGCTCTCCTAGATTGGGTCGACCAGCATGGCTCGCCCAGATCATGTCAGCCAGAATGGCTCGCCCAGATCGGCTCAGCCAGCATGGCTCGGCCAGAACGGCTCGGCCAGATCGGGTCGGCCAGCATGGCTCGCCCAGATCGGCTAGGCCAAGCTAGCTTGCCCACCATTTTTCAAGCAGGGTGACTTGATGAACAAAGTTAAAGAGTTGACTTGTTGAGAGTACTTAGTGGTCCGACCTGGCAAGGTGAGTTGATGAACTAACTTAAAGAGTCAACTTGGTGAGAGTACTCGGTGGGCTGACCTGGTCACGTGACTTGATGAACGAACGTAAAGAGTCAACTTGGTGGGCCGACCTGGGTGGGTGACTTGATGAATGAACTTAAAGAGTCAACTTGGTGGGTCAAACTAGCGGGATGACTTGGTGAGAGTACTTGGTGGGCTGACCTGGTAGGGTGACATGATGGACGAACTTAGAGAGTCGACTTTGCGAGAGTGCTTGGTGGGCCGAATTGGCGGGGTGACTTGATGAAAGAACTTAAAGAGTCAACTTGGTGGGATGGGCTGGTGGGGTGAATTAATGAACGAACCTAAAGAGTCAACTTTGTGAGAGTACTTGGCGGGCCGACCTGACGGGGTGACTTGATGATCGAACTTAAAGGGTGAACTTGGTGAGAGTACTTGGTGGGCCGACCTGGTGGAGCGACTTGATGAATGAACATAGAGAGTCGACTTTGTGAGAGTACTTGGTGGGGTGACTTGATGAACAAACCTAAAGATTCGACCAGGTGAGAGTACTTGGTGGGCCGACCTGGCAGGGTGACTTGATGAGCAAACTTAAAGAGTCGACTTGGTGAGAGTACTTGGTGGGGTGACCTGGCGGGGTGACTTGATGAACGAACTTAAAGAGTCGACCTTCTGGGCCGACTTGGCAGAGTGACTTCATGAATGAACTTAAAGAGACCACTTGGTGGGCCGACCGGGTGGGGTGACTTGATGAATGAAGTTAAAGAGTCGACTTGGTGAGAGTAATTTGTGGGATGACCTGGCAAGGTGACTTGATGAATGAACTTAAAGAGTCGACTTGGTGGGGTGACTTGATGAATGCACTTGAAGGGTCGACTTGGTGGGGTGACCCTATGAACGGACCATAAGAGTTGACTTGGTGAGAGTACTTGGTGGGGCAACTTGATGAACAGACTTAAAGAGTCAACTTGGTGAGAGTACTTGGTGGGGTGACTTGATGAGCGCACTTGAAGAATCGACTTGGTTATAGTACTTGGTGGGGTGACTTGATGAACGGACTCAAAGAGTCGACTCGCTATGAGTACTCGGTGGCTCGACTTGATGAGCAGACTTAAAGAGTCCACTTGGTGAGAGTACTTGGCGGGGTGAACTGATGAATGGACTTAAAGAATCAACTTTGTGGGAGTACTTGGTTGGCCAAACTGGTGGGGTGACTTGATGAACGAACATAAAGAGTCAACTTGGTGAGAGTACTCGTACTTGTTCTGGTGACTTGATGAATAGACTTAAAGAGTCGACTTGGTGAGGTCACTTGATGAAAGGAATTAAAGAGTTGACTTGGTGAGAGTAATTGGTGGGGTGACTTGATGAAAGAACTTAAAGGATCGACTTGGCGAGGTGACTTGGTGAATGGACCTAAAGAGTTGACTCAGTGAGAGCACTTGGTGAGAGTACTTGGTGGCTCAACTTGATGAGAAGACTCAAAGAGTCCACTTGGTGAGAGTACTTGGTGGGGTGAACTGATGAACGGACTTAAAGAGTCGACTTGGTGGGAGTACATGGTGGGGTGACTTGATGAAGGGACATAAAGAGTCGACTTGGTGAGAGTGCTTGTTCTTGTGACTTGATGAACGAACTTAAACAATCGACTTGGTGGGGTTACTTGATGAAAGGGCTTAAAGAGTCAACTTGGTGAGAGTACTTGGTGGGGTGAATTGATGAACGGACCTAAAGGGTCGACTTGGTGGGGTGACTTGATGAACGGACCTAAAGAGTTGACTTGGTGAGAGTACTTGGCAGGGTGAACTGATGAACGGACTTAAAGAGTCGACTTGGTGGGGTAACTTGATGAACAAACTTAGAGAGTCAACTTGGTGAGAGTAATTGGTGGGCCGACCTGGTTGGGTTACTTCGTGAACGAACATAAAGAGTCAACTTGGTGGAAGTACTTGGTGGGGTGACTTGACGAACGGACTTGAAGGGTCAACTAGGTGAGGTGACTTGATGAACGATCCTAAAGAGTTGACTTGGTGATAGTACTTGGTGTGGTGACTTGATGAATAGACTTAAAGAGTCGAATTGGTGAGAGTACTTGGTGGGGTGACTTGATGAATGCACTTGAAGAGTCGACTTGGTGGGGTGACTTTATGAACGGACCTAAAGAGTTGACCTGGTGAGAGTACTTGGTGGGGTGACTTGATGAACATAGTTAAAGAGTAGACTTGGTGAGAGTACTTGGTCGGGTGACTTGATGAACACACTTGAAGAATCGACTAGGTTAGAGTACTTGGTGGGGTGACTTGATGAACGAACTTAGAGATTCAACTTGGTGAGAGTTCTCGGTGACTTGGTGGGCCAACCTAGATGGGTGAATTGATGAACAAACTTAAAGAGTGAACTTGGTGAGAGTACTCGGTGGGCTGACCTGGTCACGTGACTTGATGAACAAACTTAAAGAGTCAACTTGGTGGGCTGACTTGGCCGGGTGACTTGATGAATGAACTTAAAGAGTCGACTTGGTGGGTCAGATTAGCATGGTGACTTAGTGAGAATACTTGGTGGGCTGACCTGGCAGGGTGACTTGATGAACGAACTTAGAGAGTCAACTTTGTGAGAGTACTTGGTTGGTCGAACTGGCGGGGTGACTTGATGAACGAACTTAAAGAGTCGACCTGGTGAGAGAACTTGGCGGGCCGACCTAGCGGGGTGACTTAATGACCGAACTTAAAGGGTCGACTAGGTGAGAGTACTTGGTGGGCCGACCTGGCGAAGCGACTTGATGAACGAACTTAAAGAGTCAACTTGGTGAGAGTACTTGGTGGGGTGATATTATGAACAAACCTAAAGAGTCGACCTGGTGAGAGTACTCTGTGGGCCGACCTGGTGGGGTGACTTGGTGAGCAAACTTAAAGAGTCGACTTGGTGAGAGTAGTTGGTGGGTTGACCTGGCGGGGTGACCTGATGAATGAACTTAAAGAGTTGACTTGGTGGGCCGACTTGGTAGAGTGACTTCATGAACAAACTTAAAGAGTCCACTTGGTGGGCCAACCTGGCGAGGTGACTTGATGAGCGAACTTAAAGAGTCAACTTGGTGAGAGTAATTTGTGGGCTGACCTGGCAGGGTGACTTGATGAATGAACTTAAAGACTCAACTTGGTGAGAGTACTTGGTGGGGTGACTTGATGAAAGAACTTAAAGGGTCGACTTGGCGGGGTGACTTGTTGAACGGACCTAAAGAGTTGACTCGATGAGAGCACTTGGTGGTGTGACTTGATGAACGGAAACAGAGAGTCAACTTGGTGAGAGTACTTGGTGGCTCGAATTGATGAGCAGACTCAAAGAGTCCACTTGGTGAGAGTACTTGGCAGGGTGAACTGATGAACGGAATTAAGGAGTCGACTTGGTGGGAGTACCTGGTGGGGTGACTTGATGAAGGGACATAAAGAGTCGACTTAGTGAGAGTACTTGTTGTGGTGACTTGATGAACAAACTTAAACAATCGCCTTGGTGGGGTGACTTGATGAAAGGACTTAAAGAGTCAACTTGGTGAGCGTACTTGGTGGGGTGACTTGATGAATGGACTCAAAGAGTCAACTTGGTGAGAGTACCTGGTGGCTTGACTTGATGAGCAAACTTAAAGAGTCCACTTTGTGAGAGTACTTGGCAGGGTGAACTGATGAACAAACTTAAAGAGTCGACTTGTTGGGAGTACTTGGTTGGCCGACCTGGTGGGGTGACTTGATGAATGAACTTAAAGAGTCGACTTGGTCAGAGTACTTATTCTGGTGACTTGATCAATGGACTTGAAGAGTCAACTTGGTGGGGTGACTTGATGAAAGAACCTAAGGAGTCAACTTGGTGAGAGTACTTGGTGGGGCGATTGATGAACAAACTTAAAGGGTCGACTTGGAGGGGTGAATTGATCAACGCACTTGAAGGGTCGAGTTTGTGGGGTGACTTGATGAATGGACCTAAAGAGTTGACCGGGTGAGAGTACTTGGTGGGGTGACTTGATGAACAGAGTTAAAGAGTCGACTTGGTGAGATTACTTTGCCAGGTGACTTGATGAACGCACTTGAAGAATCGACTTGGTTAGAGTACTTGGTGGGGTGACTTGATGAACGAACTTAAAGAATTGACTTGGTGGGCCGACCTGGCGGGGTGACTTGATGAACAAAATTAGAGAGTCAACTTGGTGAGAGTACCTGGTGACTTGGTGGGCTGACCTGGCCGAGTGACTTGATGAACAAACTTAAAGAGTCCACTTGGTGGGTCGACCTGGCGGGGTGACTTGATGAATGAACCTAAAGAGTTGACTTGGTGAGAGTACTTGGTGGGCAGACATAGTGGGGTGATTTGATGAATGAACTTAAACAGTCGACTTGGTGAGAGTACTTGGTGGGGTGACTTGATGAACGAACCTAAACAGTCGACTTGGTGGGCCGACCTCGCATGGTGACTTGATGAACGAACTTAAAGAGTCGACTTGGTGGGCCGACTTGGCAGGTTGACTTGATGAAAAAACTTAAAGAGTCGACTTGGTGAGAGTACTTGGTGGGCCGACCTGGTAAGGTGACTTGATGAACTAACTTAAAGAGTCGACTTGGTGAGAGTACTCGATGGGCTGACCTGGTCACGTGACTTGATGAACAAACTTAAAGAGTCGACTTGGTGGGCCGACTTGGCTGGGTGACTCGATGAACGAACTTAAAGAGTCGACTTGGTGGGCCGACCTGGCGGGGTGACTTGGTGAGAGTACTTGGTGGGCTGACCTAGCAAGGTGACTTGATGAACGAACTTAGAGAGTCAACTTTGTGAGAGTACTTGGTGGGTCAAACTGGCGGGGTAACTTGATGAACGAACTTAAAGAGTTGACTTGCTGAGAGAGCTTGGTGGGCCGAGCTGGTGGGGTGAATTGATGAACGAACCTAAAGAGTCAACTTTGTGAGAGTACTTGGTGGGCCGACCTGGCTGGGTGACTTGATGACTGAACTTAAAGGGTCGACTTCGTGGGAGTACTTGGTGGGCCGACCTGGTGGAGCGACTTGATGAACGAACTTAGAGAGTCTACATTTTGAGAGTACTTGGTGGGGTGACTTGATGAAAAAACCTAAAGATTCAACCTGGTGAGAGTACTTGGTGGGTCGACCTGGTGGGGTGACTTGATGAGAAAACTTGAAGAGTCGACTTGGTGAGAGTACTTGGTGGGCTAACCTAGTGGGGTGACTTGATGAACGAACCTAAAGAGTCGACCTTGTAGGCCGACATGGTAGAGTGACTTCATGAACAAACTTAAAGAGTCCACTTGGTGGGCCGACCCGATGGGGTGACTTGATGAATGCACTTGAAGGGTCGACTTAGTGGGGTGACTCTATGAACTGACCTAAAGAGTTGACTTGGTGAGAGTACTTGGTGGAGCGACTTGATGAGCAGACTTAAAGAGTCAACTTGGTGAGAGTACTTGGTGGGGTGACTTGATGAGCGCACTTGAAGAATCGACTTGGTCAGAGTACTTGGTGGGGTGACTTGATGAATGGACTCAAAGAGTCAACTTGCTGAGAGTATTTGGTGGCTTGACTTGATGAGCAGACTTAAAGAGTCCACTTGGTGAGAGTACTTGGTGGGGTGAACTGATGAACGGACTTAAAGAATCGACTTGGTGGGAGTACTTGGTTGGCTGAATTGGTGGGGTGACTTGATGAACGGACATAAAGAGTTGACTTGGTGAGAGTACTTGTACTTGTTCTGGTGACTTGATAAACAGACTTAAAGAGTCGACTTGATGGGGTGACTTGATGAAAGGACTTAAAGAGTCGACTTGGTGAGAGTGCTTGGTCGGGTGACTTGATGAACGCACTTGTAGAATCAACTTGGTTAGAGTAGTTGGTGGGGCGACTTGATGAAAAAACTTAAAGAGTTGACCTGGTGGGCCGCCCTGGCAGGGTGATTTGATGAATGAACTTAGAGAGTTGACTTGGTGAGAGTACTTGGTGACTTGGTGGGCCGACCTGGCTTGGTGACTTGATGAACAAACTTAAAGAGTCCACTTGGTGGGCCGACCTGGTGGGATGACTTGATGAATGAACCTAAAGATTCGAGTTGGTGAGAGTACTTGGTGGGTAGACATAGCGGGGTGATTTGATGAGCGAACTTAAAGAGTCGACTTGGCGAGAGTACTTGGTGGGGTGACTTGATGAATGTACCTAAAGAGTTGACTTGGTGGGCCGACCTGGCAGGGTGACTTGATGAACAAACTTAAAGAGTCGACTTGGTTGGCTGACCTAGTAGGGTGACTTGATGAAAAAACTTAAAGAGTCGACTTGGTGAGGGTACTTTGTGGGCCGACCTAGTGGGGTGACTTGATGAATAAACTTAAAGAGTCAACTTGGTGATAGTACTCGGTGGGCTAACCTAGTCACGTGACTTGATGAACGAACTTAAAGAGTCAACTTCGTGGGCCGACTTGGCCAGGTGACGTGATGAACAAACTTAAAGAGTCAACTTGTTGGGTTGAACTAGCTGGGTGACTTGGTGAGAGTACTTGGTGGGCTGACCTGGTAGGGTGACTTGATGAACGAACTTAGACAGTTGACTTTGTGAGAGTACTTGGTGGGTCGAACTGGCAGGGTGACTTGATGAACGAACTTAAAGAGTTAACTTGGTGAGAGAACTTGGTGGGCCGAGCTGGCAGTTCTAATTGATGAACGAACCTAAAGAGTTGACTTATTGAGAATACTTTGTGCGCTGAGCTGGCAAGGTGACTTGATGACCGAACATAAAGGGTCGACTTGGTGAGAGTACTTGGCTGGCCGACCTGGCAGAGCGACCTGATGAAAGAACTTAAAGAGTCAACTTGGTGATAGTACTTGGTGGGTTGACTTGATGAACAAACCTAAAGAGTCGACTTGGCGAGAGTACTTGGTAGGCCGACCTGGCGGGGTGACTTGGTGATCAAACTTAAAGAGTCAACTTGGTGAGAGTACTTGGTGGGCTGACCTGGCGGGGTGACTTGATGAACAAACATAAAGAGTCAACCTGGTGGGCTAACTTGGCAGAGTGACTTCATGAACAAACTTAAAGAGTCCACTTTGTGGGCCGACCTGGCGGGGTGACTTGATGAAAGAACTTAAAGAGTCGACTTGGTGAGAGTAATTTGTGGGCTGACCTGGCAGGGTGACTTAATGAATGAACTTAAAGAGTCAACTTTGTGGGGTGACTTGATGAATGCACTTGAAGGGTCAACTTGGTGGGGTGACTCTATGAATAGACCTAAAGAGTTGACTTGGTGAGAGTACTTGGTGGGGTGACTTGATGAACAGACTTAAAGAGTCGACTTGGTGAGAGTACTTGGTGAGGTGACTTGATGAGCGCACTTGAAGAATCGACTTGGTTAGAGTACTTGGTGGGGTGACTTGATGAATGAGCTCAAAGATTCGACTTGCTGAGAGTACTTGGTGGCTCGACTTGATGAGAAGACTTAAAGAGTCCACTTGGTGAGAGTACTTGGCAGGGTGAACTGATGAACGGACTTAAAGAATTGACTTGGTGGGAGTACTTGGTTGGCCGAACTGGTGGGCTGACTTGATGAACGAACATAAAGAGTCGACTTGGTGAGAGTACTTGTACTTGTTCTGGTGACTTGATGAACGAACTTAAAGAGTCGACTTGGTGGGGTCACTTGATGAAAGGACTTAAAGAGTTGACTTGGTGAGAGTACTTGGTGGGGTGACTTGATGAAAGAACTTAAAGGGTCGAGTTGGCGGGGTGACTTGGTGAACAGGCCTAAAGAGTTGACTCAGTTAGAGCACTTGGTGGGGTGACTTGATGAACGGACTCAAAGAGTCGACTTGGTGAGAGTACTTGGTGGCTTGACTTGATGAGCAGACTCAGAGAGTCCACTTGGTGAGAGTACTTGGCGGGAAGAACTGATGAACGGACTTAAAGAGTCAACTTGGTTGGCCGACCTGGTGGGGTGACTTGATGAAGGGACATAAAGAGTCAACTTGGTGAGAGTACTTGTTCTGGTGACTTGATGAACGAACTTAAACAGTTGACTTGGTTGGGTGACTTGATGAAAGGACTTAAAGAGTCGACTTGGTGAGAGTACTTGGTGGGGTGACTTAATGAACGCACTTAAAGAATCAAATTGTTTAGAGTACTTGGTGGGGTGACTTGATGAACAGAATCAAAGAGTTGACTCGGTGAGAGTACTTGGTGGCTCGACTTAATGAGCAGACTTAAAGAGTCAACTTGGTGAGAGTACTTGGCGGGGTGAACTGATGAACGAACTTAAAGAGTCAACTTGCTGGGAGTACTTGGTGGGCCGACCTGGTGGGGGGACTTGATGAACAGACTTAAAGAGTCGACTTGGTTAGAGTACTTTTTCTGGTGACTTGATGAATGAACTTGAAGAGTCGACTTGGTGGGTTGACTTGATGAAAGGACTTAAAGAGTCGACTTGGTGAGAGTACTTGGTGGGGCGACTTGATGAACGGACTTAAAGGGTCAACTTGGCGGGGTGACTTGATCAATGCACTTGAAGGGTCGAGTTGGTGGGGTGACTTGATGAACGGACCTAAAGAGTTGACCTGGTGAGAGTACTTGGTGGGGTGACTTGATGAACAGAGTTAAAGAGTCGACTTGGTGAGAGTACTTGGTCGGGTGACTTGATGAACGCACTTGAAGAATTAACTTGGTTAGAGTACTTGGTGGGGTTACTTGATGAACGAACTTAAAGAGTCAACTTGGTGAGCCGACCTGGCGGGGTGACTTGATGAACGAACTTAGAGAGTCGACTTGGTGAGAATACTTGGTGACTCGGTGGGCCGACCTGGCCGGGTGACTTGATGAACAAACTTAAAGAGTCCACTTGGTGGGCCAACCTGGCGGGGTGACTTGATGAATGAACCTAAAGAGCCGACTTGGTGAGAGTACTTGGTGGGCAGACATAGCAGGGTGATTTGATGAATGAACTTAAAGAGTCAACTTGGTGAGAGTACTTGGTGGGGTGACTTGATGAACGAACCTAAAGAGTCAACATGGTGGGCCGACCTGGTAGGGTGACTTGATGAACGAACTTAAAGAGTCGACTTGGTGGGCCGACCTGGCAGGGTGACTTGGTGAACAAACTTAAAGAGTCGACTTGGTGAGAGTACTTGGTGGGCTGACCTGGCAAGGTGACTTGATGAACTAACTTAAAGAGTCAACTTGGTGAGAGTACTCAGTGGGCTGACCTGGTCACGTGACTTGATGACCAAACTTAAAGAGTTGACTTGGTGGGTCGACTTGGCTGGGTGACTTGATGAACAAACTTAAAGAGTCGACTTGGTGGGCTGACCTAGCAGGGTGACTTGGTGAGAGTAATTGGTGGGCTAACCTGGCAGGGTGACTCGTTGAACGAACTTAGAGAGTTGACTTTGCAAGAGTACTTGGTGGGTCGAACTGGCGAGGTGACTTGATGAACAAACTTAAAGGGTTGACCTTGTGGGCCGACATGGGAGAGTGACTTCATGAATGAACTTAAAGAGTCCACTTGGTTGGCCAACCTGGCGGGGTGACTTGATGAACAAACTTAAAGAGTCGACTTGGTGAGAGTAATTTGTGGGCTAACCTAGCGGGGTGACTTGATGAATTAACTTAAAGAGTCAACTTGGTGGGGTGACTTGATGAACACACTTGAAGGGTCGACTTGGTGGGGTGACTCTATGAACGAACCTAAAGAGTTGACTTGGTGAGAGCACTTGGTGTTGTGACTTGATGAACAGACTCAAAGAGTCGACATGGTGAGAGTACTTGGTGGCTCGACTTGATGACCGCACTTGAAGAATTGACTTGGTCGGAGTACTTGGTGAGGTGACTTGATGAATGGACTCAAAGAGTCAACTTGCTGAGAGTACTTTGTGGCTCGACATGATGAGCAGACTTAAAGAATCGACTTGTTGGGAGTACTTGGTGAGGTGACTTGATGAATGGACTCAAAGAGTCAACTTGCTGAGAGTACTTGGTGGCTCGACTTGATGAATGGATTTAAAGAATCAACTTGGTGGGAGTACTTGGTTGGCCAAACTGGTGGGGTGACTTGATGAACGGACATAAAGAGCCGACTTGGTGAGACTACTTGTACTTGTTCTGGTGACTAGATGAACAGACTTAAAGAGTCGACTTGGTTTGGTGACTTGATGAAAGGACTTAAAGAGTTGACTTGGTGAGAGTACTTGGTCGGGTGACTTGATGAACACACTTGAAGAATTGACTTGGTTAGAGTACTTGGTGGGGCGACTTGATGAACGAACTTAAAGAGTCAACTTGGTGGGCCGACCTGGTGGGGTGACTTGGTGAACGAACTTAGAGAGTCGACTTGGTGAGAGTAATTGGTGACTTGGTGGACCGACTTGGCTGGGTGACTTGATTAACGAACTTAAAGAGTCCACTTGGTGGGCCGACCTGGCAGGGTGACTTGATGAATGAACCTAAAGAGTCGACTTGGTGAGAGTACATGGTGGGTAGACATAGCGGGGTAATTTGATGAGCAAACTTAAAGAGTCAACTTGGTGAGAGTACTTTGTGGGGTGACTTGATGAACGAACCTAAAGAGTCGACTTGGTGGGTTGACCTGGCAGGGTGACTTGATGAATGAACTTAAAGATTCGACTTGGTGGGCTGACCTAGCAGGGTGACTTGATGAACAAACTTAAAGAGTCGACTTGGTGAGAGTACTTGGTGGGCCGACCTGGCGGGGTGACTTGATGAACAAACTTAAAGAGTCGACTTGGTGAGAGTACTCGGTGGGCTGACCTAGTCACGTGACTTGATGAACGAACTTAATGAGTCAACTTGGTGAGCCGACTTGGCTGGGTGACTTGATGAACAAACTTAAAGAGGTGACTTGGTGGGTCGAACTAGCGAGGTGACTTGGTGAGAGTACTTGGTGGGCTGACCCGACAAGGTGACTTGATGAACGAACTTAGAGAGTCAACTTTCTGAGAGTACTTGATGGGTCAAACTGGCAGGGTGACTTGATGAACCAACTTAAAGAGTTGACTTGGTGAGATAACTTGGTGGGCCGAGCTAGTGGGGTGAATTGATAAATGAACCTAAAGAGTCGACTCTGTGAGAGTACTTGGTGGGCCGACCTGGCGGGGTGACTTGATGACCGAACTTAAACGGTCGACTTTGTGAGAGTACTTGGCGGGCCGACCTAGCAGAGCAACTTGATGAACGAACTTAAAGAGTTGACTTGATGAGAGTACTTGGTGGGGTGACTTGATGAACAAACCTAAAGAGTCAACTTGGTGAGAGTACTCGGTGGGCCGACCTGGCGGGGTGACTTGGTGAGCAAATTTAAAGAGTCGACTTGGTGGGCTGACCTGTCACGGTGACTTGATGAACGAACTTAAAGAGTCAACTTGGTGGGCCGACTTAGTGGAGTGACTTCATGAACGAACTTAAAGAGTCCACTTGGTGGGCCGACCCTACGGGGTGACTTGATGAATGAACTTAAAGAGTCGACTTGGTGAGAGTAATTTGTGGGCTGACCTAGCGGGGTGACTTGATGAATGAACTTAAAGAGTCGACTTGGTGGGGTGACTTGATGAATGCACTTGAAGGGTTGACTTGGTGGAGTGACTCTATGAACAGACCTAAAGAGTTGACTTGGCGAGAGTACTTGGTGGGGTGACTTGATGAATAGACTTAAATAGTCGACATGGTGAGAGTACATGGTAAGGTGACTTGATGAGCGCACTTGAAGAATCAACTTGGTTAGAGTACTTGGTGGGGTGACTTGATGAACGGACTCAAAGAGTCGACTTGCTTTGAGTACTTGGTGGCTCGACTTGATGATCAGACTTAAAGAGTCCACTACGTGAGAGTACTTGGCAAGTTGAACTGATGAATGGAATTAAAGAATTGACTTGGTGGGAGTACTTTGTTGCCCGAACTGGTGGGGTGACTTGATGAACAGACATAAAGAGTCAACTTGGTGAGAGTACTTGTACTTGTTCTGGTGACTTGATGAATGGACTTAAAGAGTCGACTTGGTGGGGTCACTTGATGAAAGGACTTAAAGAGTTGACTTGGTGAGAGTACTCGGTGGGGTGACTTGATGAAAGAACTTAAAAGGTCAACTTGGTGGGGTGACTTGGTGAACGGACCTAAAGAGTTGACTCGGTGAGAGCACTTGGTGGGGTGACTTGATGAACGGACTCAAAGAGTCGAATTCGTGAGAGTACTTGGTGGCTCAACTTGATGAGCAGACTCAAAGAGTCCACTTGGTGAGAGTACTTGGCAGGGTGAACTGATGAACGGAATTAAAGAGTCGACTTGGTGGGAGTACCTAGTGGGGTGACCTGATGAAGGTACATAAATAGTTGACTTGGTGAGAGTACTTGTTCTAGTGACTTGATGAACAGACTTAAACAGTCGACTTGGTGGGGTGACTTGATGAAAGGACTTAAAGAGTCAACTTGGTGAGAGTACTTGGTGGGGTGACTTGATGAACGCACTTAAAGAATTGACTTGGTTAGAGTACTTGGTGGGGTGACTTGATAAACAGACTTAAAGGGTCGACTTGTCGGGGTGACTTGATGAACGGACATAAAGAGTTTACTTGGTGAGAGTACTTGGCAGGGTGAACTGATGAACAGACTTAAAGAGTCAACTTGGTAGGAGTACTTGGTGGGCCGACTTGGTGGGGTGACTTGATGAATGGAATTATAGAGTCGACTTGGTGAGAGTACTTGATCTGGTGACTTGATGAAAGGACTTAAAGAGTCGACTTGGCAGGGTGACTTGATGAACGGACCTAAAGAGTTGACTTGGTGAGAGTACTTGGCGGGGTGAACTGATGAACAGACTTAAAGAGTCGACTTGGTGGGCCGACCTGGTGGGGTGACTTGATGAACAGACTTATAGAATCAACTTGGGGAGAGTACTTGTTCTGGTGACTTGATGAACGGACTTAAAGAGTCGGCTTGGTGGGGTGACTTGATGAAAGGACTTAAAGAGTCGACTTGGTGGGGTGACTTGATGAACAAACTTAAAGGGTCAAATTTGCAGGGTGACTTCATGAACGGACCTAAAGAGTTGACTTGGTGAGATTACTCGATGGGGCGACCTGATGAATAGACTTAGAGAGTCGACTTGGTCAGAGTACTTGGTGGGCCGACTTGGTTGGGTGACTTCATGAATGGACTTAAAGAGTCAACTTGGTGGGAGTACTTGGTGGGGTGACTTGACGAACAAACTTCAAGGGTCGACTTGGCAAGGTAACTTGATGAATGATCCTAAAGAGTTGACTTGGTGAGAGTACTTGGTGTGGTGACTTGATGAACAGACTTAAAGAGTCAAATTGGTGAGAGTACTTGGTGAGGTGACTTGATGAACGCACTTGAAGAGTCGACTTGATGGGGTGACTTTATGAACGAACCTAAAGAGTTGACTTGGTGAGAGTACTTGGTGGGGTGACTCGATGAACATAGTTAAAGAGTCGACTTGGTGAGAGTACTTGGTCAGGTGACTTGATGAACGCACTTGAAGAATCAACTAGGTTAGAGTACTTGGTGGGGTGACTTGATGAACGAACTTAAAAATTTGACTTGGTGGGCTGCCCTAGCGGGGTGACTTGATGAACGAACTTAGAGAGTCGACTTAGTGACTTGGTGGGCCAACCTGGCCGGGTGACGTGATGAACAAACTTAAAGAGTCAAATTGGTGAGAGTACTCGGTGGGCTGACTTGGTCACGTGACTTGATGAAAAAACTTAAAGAGTCGACTTGGTGGGCCGACATTGCCGAGTGACTTGATGAACGAACTTAAAGAGTCGACTTGGTGGGCTGACCTGGCAGGGTGACTCAATGAACAAACTTAGAGAGTCAACTTTGTAAGAGTACTTGGTGGGTCGAACTGGAGGGGTGACTTGATGAATGAACTTAGAGAGTCGACCTGGTGAGAGAACTTGGTGGGCCGAGCTGGCAGGGTGAATTGATGAAGGAACCTAAAGAGTCGACTTTGTGAGAGTACTTGGTGGGCCAACCTGGTGGGGTGACTTGATGATCAAACTTAAAGGGTCGACTTGGTGAGAGTACTTGGTGGGCCGATCTGGCGGAGCGACTTGATGAACGAACTTAAAGAGTTGACTTGGTGAGAGTACTTGGTGGGGTGACCTTATGAACAAACCTAAAGAGTCAACCTGGTGAGAGTACTTGGTGGGACGACCTAGCGGGGTGACTTGGTGAGCAAACTTAAAGAGTCGACTTGGTGAGAGTAGTTAGTGGGCTGACCTGGCGGGGTGACTTGATGAACGAACTTAAAGAGTCGACTTGGTGGGCCAACTTGGCAGAGTGACTTCATGAACGAACTTAAAGAGTCCACTTGGTGGGCTGACCTGGTGGGGTGACTTGATGAACGAACTTAAAGAGTCGACTTGGTGAGTGTAATTTGTGGGCTGACCTGGCAGGGTGACTTGATGAATGAACTTAAAGAGTCGACTTGGTGGGTTGACTTGATGAATGCACTTGAAGGGTCGACTTGGTGGGGTGACTCTATGAACGGACCTAAAGAGTTGACTTGGTGAGAGTACTTGGTGGGGTGACTTGATGAAAGGACATAAAGAGTCGACTTGGTGAGAGTACTTGGTGGGGCGACTTGATGAACGCACTTGAAGAATCGACTTGGTTAGAGTACTTGGTGGGGCATTTTGATGAACGAACTCAAAGAGTCTACTTGTTCAGAGTACTTGGTTTCTTGACTTGATCAGCAGACTTAAAGAGTCAACTTGGTGAGAGTACTTGGCGGGGTGAACTAATGAACGAACTTAAAGAGTCAACATGGTGGGAGTACTTGGTGCACCGATTTGGTGGGGTAACTTTATGGACGGACTTAAAGAGTCGACTTGGCTAGAGTACTTGTTCTAGTGAGTTGATGAACGAACTTGAAGAGTCGACTTGGTGGGGTGACTTGATAAAAGGACTTAAAAAGTCAACTTGGTGAGAGTACTTGGTGGGGCGACTTGATGAATGGACTTAAAGGGTCGACTTGGCAGGGTGACTTGATGAATGGACCTAAAGAGTTGACTTGGTGAGAGTACTTGGCAGGGTGAACTGATGAACGAAGTGAAAGAGTCAACTTGGTTGGAGTACTTGGTGGGCCGACCTGGTGGGGTGACTTGATGAACGGACTTATAGAGTCGACTTGGTGAGAGTAGTTGTTCTGGTGACTTGATGAATGGACTTAAAGAGTTAGCTTGGTGGGGTGACTTGATGAAAGGACTTAAAGAGTCGACTTGGTGGGGTGACTTGATGAACGAACTAAAAGGGTCAAATGTTTGGGGTGACTTGATGAACGGACCTAAAAAGTTGACTTGGCGAGAGTACTCAGTGGGGTGACCTGATGAAAAGACTTAGAGAGTCGACTTGGTGAGAGTACTTGGTGGGCCGAATTGGTTGGGTGACTTCATGAACTAACTTAAAGAGTCGACTTGGTGGGAGTACTTGGTGGGGTGACTTGATGAATGGACTTCAAGGGTCGACTTGGCGAGGTGACTTGATGAACGGTCCTAAAGAGTTGACTTTGTGAGAGTACTTGGTGTGGTGACTTGATGAACAGACTTAAAGAGTCAAATTGGAGAGATTACTTGGTGGGGTGACTTGATGAACATAGTTAAAGAGTCGACATGGTGAGAGTACTTGGTTGGGTGACTTGATGAACACACTTGAAGAATCGACTTGGTTAGAGTACTTGGTGGGGTGACTTGATGAACGAACTTAACGATTCGACTTGGTGGGCCGACCTGGCAGGGTGACTTGATGAACGAACTTAGAGAGTCGACTTGGTGAGAGTACCTGGTGACTTGGTGGTCCGACCTGGCCGGGTGACCTGATAAACAAACTTAAAGAGTCAACTTTCTGAGAGTACTCGGTGGGCTAACCTGGTCACGCAACTTGATGAACGAACTTAAAGAGTCAACTTGGTGGGCCGACATGGCTGGGTGACTTGATGAACGAACCTAAAGAATTGACTTGGTGGGTCAAACTATTGGGGTGACTTGGTAAGAGTACTTGGTGGGCTGACCTGGCAGGCTGACTTGATGAACGAACTTAGAGAGTCAACTTTGTGAGAGTACTTGGTGAGCCGACCTGGTGGGGTGACTTTATCGACGGACTTAAAGAGTCGACTTGGTTAGAGTACTTGTTCTGGTGACTTGATGAACGGACTTGAAGAGTCGACTTGGTGGGGTGACTTGATGAAAGGACTTAAAGAGTTGACTTGGTGAGAGTACTTGGTGGGGCGACTTGATGAACAGACTTAAAGGGTTGACTTGGCAGGGTGACTTGATGAACGGACCTAAAGAGTTGAATTGGTGAGAGTACTTGGTGGGGTGAACTCATGAACAGACTTAAAGAGTTGACTTGGTGGGAGTACTTGGTTGGCCGACCTGGTGGGGTGACTTGATGAACGGACTTATAGAGTCAATTTGGTGAGAGTAGTTGTTTTGGTGACTTGATGAAAGGACTTAAAGAGTTGACTTGGTGGGGTAACTTGATGAACGAACTTAAAGGGTCGACTTTGTGGGGTGACTTGATGAACGAACCTAAAGAGTTCACTGGGTGAGAGTACTCGGTGGCGTGACCTGATGAAAAGACTTAGAGAGTCGACTTAGTGAGAGTAAGTGGTGGGCCGACCTGGTTGGGTGACTTCGTGAACTGACTTAAAGAGTTGACTTGGTGTGAGTACTTGGTGGGGTGACTTGATGAACGAACTTCAAGGGTCGACTTGGCGAGGTGACTTGATGAACAGTCCTAAAGAGTTGAATTGGTGAGAGTACTTGGTGTGGTGACTTGATGAACAAACTTAAAGAGTCAAATTGGTGAGAGTACTTGGTGGGGTGACTTGATGAACATAGTTAAAAAGTCGACTTGGTGAGAGTACTTGGTCGGGTGACTTGATGAACGCACTTGAAGAATTGTATTGGTTAGAGTACTTGGTGGAGTGACTTGATGAACAAACTTAAAGATTCAACTTGGTGGGCCAACCGGGCAGGGTGACTTGATGAACGAACTTAGAGAGTCGACTTGGTGAGAGTACTTGGTGACTTGACGGGCTGACCTGGCCGGGTGACTTGATGAACAAACTTAAAGAGTCGACTCGGTGAGAGTACTCGGTGGGCTGACCTGGTCACGTGACTTGATGAATGAAATTAAAGAGTCAACTTGGCGGGTCAAACTAGCGAGGTGACTTGGTGAGAGTACTTGGTGGGCTGACCCGGCAGGGTGACTTGATGAATGAACTTAGAGAGTCGACTTTGTGAGAGTACTTGGTGGGTCAAACTGGCGTGGTGACTTGATGAACCAACTTAAAGAGTCAACTTGGTGAGAGAACTTGGTGGGCCAAGCTGGCGGGGTGAATTGATGAACCTACCTAAAGAGTCAACTTTGTGAGAGTACTTGGTGGGCCGACCTGGCGGGGTGACTTGATGACCGAACTTAAAGGGTTGACTTTGTGAGAGTACTTGGCAGGCTGACCTGGCGGAGCGACTTGATGAACAAACTTAAAAAGTCAACTTGGTGAGAGTACTTGGTGGGGTGACTTTATGAACAAACCAAAAGAGACGACTTGGTGAGAGTACTCGGTGGGCCAACCTGGCGGGGTGACTTGGTGAGCAAACTTAAAGAGTCGACTTGGTGGGCTGACCTATCGGGGTGACTTGATGAATGAACTTAAAGATTCAACTTTGTGGGCCGACTTGGTGGAGTGACTTCATGAATGAACTTAAAGAGTCCACTTGGTGGGCTGACCCTGTGGGGTGACTTGATGAACGAACTTAAAGAGTCAACTTGGTGAGAGTAATTTGTGGGCTGACCTGGCGGGGTGACTTGATGAATGAACTTAAAGAGTCGACTTGGTGGGGTGACTTGATGAACGCACTTGGAGGGTCGACTTGGTGAGATTACTTGTACTTGTTCTGGTGACTTGATGAACAGACTTAAAGAGTCGACTTGGTGGGGTCACTTGATGAAAGGACTTAAAGAGTTGACTTGGTGAGAGTACTTGGTGGGGTGACTTGATGAAAGAACTTAAAGGGTCGACTTGGCAGGGTGACTTGGTGAACAGACCTAAAGAGTTGACTCGGTGAGAGCAATTGGTGGGGTGACTTGATGAACGGACTCAAAGAGTCGACTTGGTGAGAGTACTTGGTAGGGTGACTTGATGAATGCACTTGAAGAATCGACTTGGTTAGAGTACTTGGTGGGGTGACTTGATGAACAGACTTAAAGGGTCGACTTGGCAGGGTGACTTGATGAACGGACCTAAAGAGTTGACTTGGTGAGAGTACTTGGCGGGGTGAACTGATGAACAGACTTAAAGAGTCGACTTGGTGGGCCGACCTGGTGGAGTGAGTTGATGAACAGACTTATAGAGTCGACTTGGTGAGAGTACCTATTCTGGTGACTTGATGAAAGGACTTAAAGAGTCGACCTGGTGGGGTGACTTGATGAAAGGACTTAAAGAGTCGACTTGGTGGGGTGACTTGATGAAAGGACTTAAAGAGTCGACTTGGTGAGAGTACATGGTGGGGCGACTTGATGAACGGACTTAAAGGGTCAACTTGGTTAAAGTACTTGTTCTGGTAACTTGATGAACGGACTTGAAGAGTCAACTAGGTGGGGTGACTTGAGGAAAGTACTTAAAGAGTCGACTTGATGAGAGTACTTTGTGGGGCGACTTGATGAACGGACTTAAACGGTCAACTTGGCGGGGTGTCTTGATGAATGGACCTAAAGAGTTTACTTGGTGAGAGTACTTGGCGGGGTGAACTGATGAACAGACTTAAAGAGTCGACTTGGTGGGCTGACCTGGTGGTGTGACTTGATGAATGGACTTATAGAGTCGACTTGGTGAGAGTACTTGTTCTGGTGACTTGATGAATGGACTTAAAGAGTCAGCTTGGTGGGGTGACTTGATGAAAGGACTTAAAGAGTCGACTTGGTGGGGTGACTTGATGAACAAACTTAAAGGGTCAACTTTGCGAGGTGACTTGATGAACAAACCTAAAGAGTTGACTTGGTGAGAGTACTCGGTGGGGTGACCTGATGAACAGACTTAGAGAGTCAACTTGGTGAGAGTACTTGGTGGGCCGACCTAGTTGGGTGACTTCGTGAACTGACTAAAAGAGTCGACTTGGTCTGAGTACTTGGTGGGGTGACTTGATGAATGGACTTCAAGGGTCGACTTGGCGAGGTGACTTGATGAACGGTCCTAAAGAGTTGACTTGGTGAGAGTACTTGGTTTGGTGACTTGATGAACAGACTTAAAGAGTCGAATTGGTGAGAGTACTTGGTGGGGTGACTTGATGAACATAGTTAAAGAGTCGACTTGGTGAGAGTATTTGGTCGGGTGACTTGATGAATGCACTTGAAGAATTGACTTGGTTAGAGTACTTGGTGGGGTGACTTGATGAACGAACTTAAAGATTTGACTTTTTGGGCCGACCTAGCGGGGTGACTTGATGAACGAACTTAGAGAGTTGACTTGGTGAGAGTACTTGGTGACTTGGTGGGCCGACCTGGCCAGGTGACTTGATGAACAAACTTAAAGAGTCAACTTGGTGAGAGTACTCGGTGGGCTGACCTGGTCACGTGACTTTATGAACGAACTTAAAGAGTTGACTTGGCGGGTCGTACTAGCGAGGTGACTTGGTGAGAGTACTTGGTGGGCTGACCCGGCAGGGTGACTTGATGAATGAACTTAGAGAGTCAACTTTGTGAGAGTACTTGGTGGGTCAAACTGGTGGGGTGACTTGATGAACCAACTTAAAGAGTCGACTTGGTGAGAGAACTTGGTGGGCTGAGCTAGCGGGGTGAATTGACGAACAAACCTAAAGAGTCAACTTTGTGAGAGTACTTGGTGGGCTGACCTGGCGGGGTGACTTGATGACCGAACTTAAAGGGTTGACTTTGTGAGAGTACTTGGCAGGTCGACCTGGCAGAGGGACTTGATGAACAAACTTAAAGAGTCAACTTGGTGAGAGTACTTGGTGGGGTGACTTGATGAACAAACCTAAAGAGTCGACTTGGTGAGAGTACTCAGTGGGCCAAACTGGCGGGGTGACTTGGTGAGAAAACTTAAAGAGTCGACTTGGTGGGCTGATCTGTCGGGTTGACTTGATGAACGAACTTAAAGAGTCAACTTGGTGGGCCGACTTGGTGGAGTGACTTCATGAACGAACTTAAAGAGTCCACTTGGTGGGCTGACCCTGCGGGGTGACTTGATGAACGAACTTAAAGAGTCAACTTGGTGAGAGTAATTTGTGGGCTGACCTAGCGGGGTGACTTGATGAATGAACTTAAAGAGTCGACTTGGTGGGGTGACTTGATGAACGCACTTGAAGGGTCGACTTGGTGGGGTGACTCTATGAACGGACCTAAAGAGTTGACTTGGTCAGAGTACTTGGTGGGGTGACTTCATGAATAGACTTAAAGAGTCGACTTGGTGAGAGTACTTGGTGGGGTGACTTGATGAGCACACTTGAAGAATCGACTTGGTTAAAGTACATGGTGAGGTGACTTGATGAATAGACTCAAAGAGTTGACTTGCTGAGAGTACTTGGTGGCTCGACTTGTTGATCAGACTTAAAGAGTCCACCTGTTGAGAGTACTTGGTGGGGTGAACTTGATGAACGCACTTGAAGAATCGACTTGGTTAGAGTACTTGGTGGGGTGACTTGATGAACAGACTTAAAGGGTCGACTTGGCAGGGTGACTTGATGAACGGACCTAAAGAGTTGACTTGGTGAGAGTACTTGGTGGGGTGAACTGATGAACAGACTTAAAGAGTCGACTTGGTGGGCCGACCTGGTGGAGTGAGTTGATGAACAGACTTATAGAGTCGACTTGGTGAGAGTACTTGTTCTGGTGACTTGATGAAAGGACTTGAAGAGTCGACCTGGTGGGGTGACTTGATGAAAGGACTTAAAGAGTCGACTTGGTGGGGTGACTTGATGAAAGGACTTAAAGAGTCGACTTGGTGAGCGTACTTGGTGGGGCGACTTGATGAACGAACTTAAAGGGTCGACTTGGTTAGAGTACTTGTTCTGGTGACTTGATGAACGGACTTGTAGAGTCAACTAGGTGGGGTGACTTGATGAAAGTACTTAAAGAGTTGACTTGATGAGAGTACTTTGTGGGGCGACTTGATGAACGGACTTAAACGGTCAACTTAGCGGGGTGTCTTGATGAACGGACCTAAAGAGTTGACTTGGTGAGAGTACTTGGCGGGGTGAACTGATGAACAGACTTAAAGAGTCAACTTGGTGGGCCGACCTGGTGGTGTGACTTGATGAACAGACTTATAAAGTCGACTTGGTGAGAGTACTTGTTCTGGTTACTTGATGAATGGACTTAAAGAGTTGGCTTGGTGGGGTGACTTGATGAAAGAACTTAAAGAGTCGACTTGGTGGGGTGACTTGATGAACAAACTTAAAGGGTCGACTTTGCGGGGTGACTTGATGAATGGACCTAAAGAATTGACTTGGTGAGAGTACTTGGTGGGGTAACCTGATGAACAGACTTAGAGAGTCGACTTGGTGAGAGTACTTGGTGGCCTGACCTGGTTGGGTGACTTCGTGAACTGACTAAAAGAGTCGACTTGGTCTGAGTACTTGGTGGGGTGACTTGATGAACGAACTTCAAGGGTCGACTTGGCAAGGTGACTTGATGAACGATCCTAAAGAGTTGACTTGGTGAGAGTACTTGGTGTGGTGACTTGATGAACAGACTTAAAGAGTCGAATTGGTGAGAGTACTTGGTGGGGTGACTTGATCAACATAGTTAAAGAGTCCACTTGGTGAGAGTATTTGGTCGGGTGACTTGATGAACACACTTGAAGAATCGACTTGGTTAGAGTACTTGGTGGGGTGACTTGATGAACGAACTTAAAGATTTGACTTGTTGGGCCGACCTGGCGGGGTGACTTGATGAACGAACTTAGAGAGTCAACTTGGTGAGAGTACTTGGTGACTTGGTGGGCCGACCTGGCCGGGTGACTTGATGAACAAATTTAAAGAGTCGACTTGGTGAGAGTACTCGGTGGGCTAACCTGGTCATGTGACTTGATGAACGAACTTAAAGAGTCGACTTGGTGGGTCAAACTAGTGAGGTGACTTGGTGAGAGTACTTGGTGGGCTGACCCGACAGGATGACTTGATGAATGAACTTAGAGAGTTGACTTTGTGAGAGTACTTGGTGGGTCGAACTGGTGGGGTGACTTGATGAACCAACTTAAAGAGTCAACTTGGTGAGAGAACATGGTGGACCAAGCTGGTGGGGTGAATTGATGAATGAACCTAAAGAGTCAACTTTGTGAGAGTACTTGGTGGGCCGACTTGGCTGGGTGACTTGATGACCAAACTTAAAGGGTCGACTTTGTGAGAGTACTTGGCGGGCTGACCTGGCAGAGCAACTTGATGAACAAATTTAAAGAGTCGACTTGGTGAGAGTACTTGTTCTGGTGACTTGATGAACGGACTTAAATAGTTGACATGGTGGGGTGACTTGATTAAAGGACTTAAAGAGTCGACTTGGTGAGAGTACTTGGTGGGGTGACTTGATGAACAGACTTAAAGGGTTGACTTGGCGGGGTGACTTGATGAACGGACCTGAAGAATTGACTTGGTGAGAGTACTTGGCAGGGTGAATTGATGAACAGACTTAAAGAGTCAACTTTGTGGGAGTACTTGGGGGGCCGACTTGGTGGGGTGACTTGATGAACGGACTTATAGAGTCGACTTGGTGAGAGTACTTTTTCTGGTGACTTGATGAAAGGACTTAAAGAGTCGACTTGGTGGGATGACTTGATGAAAGGACTTAAGGAGTCGACTTGGTGGGGTAACTTGATGAAAGGACTTAAAGAGTCGACTTGGTGGGGTGACTTGATGAAAGGACTTAAAGAGTCAACTTGGTGAGAGTACTTGGTGGGGTGACTTGATGAACGGACTTAAAGGGTCGACTTGGTTAGAGTACTTGTTCTAATGACTTGATGAACGGACTTGAAGAGTTAACTTGGTGTTGTGACTTGATGAAAGGACTTAAAGAGTCAACTTGGTGAGAGTACTTGGTGGGGCAACTTGATGAATGGACTTAAAGGGTAAACTTGGTAGGGTGACTTGATGAACGGACCTAAAGAGTCAACTTGGTGAGAGTACTCGGTGGGCTGACCTGGTCACGTGACTTGATGAACGAACTTAAAGAGTCGACTTGGCGAGTCGAACTAGCGAGGTGACTTGGTGAGAGTACTTGGTGGGCTGACCCGACAGGGTGACTTGATGAATGAACTTAGAGAGTCAACTTTGTGAGAGTACTTGGTGGGTCAAACTGGCGGGGTGACTTGATGAACCAACTTAAAGAGTCGACTTGGTGAGAGAACTTGGTGGGCCGAGCTAGCGGGGTGAATTGATGAACAAACCTAAAGAGTCGACTTTGTGAGAGTACTTGGTGGGCCGACCTGGCGGGGTGACTTGATGACCGAACTTAAAGGGTTGACTTTGTGAGAGTACTTGGCAGGCCGACCTGGCGGAGGGACTTGATGAACGAACTTAAAGAGTCAACTTGGTGAGAGTACTTGGTGGGGTGACTTGATGAACAAACCTAAAGAGTCGACTTGGTGAGAGTAATCGGTGGGCCGACCTGGCGGGGTGACTTGGTGAGAAAACTTAAAGAGTTGACTTGGTGGGCTGATCTGTCGGGTTGACTTGATGAACGAACTTAAAGATTCAACTTGGTGGGCTGACTTGGTGGAGTGACTTCATGAACGAACTTAAAGAGTCCACTTGGTGGGCTGACCCTGCGGGGTCACTTGATGAACGAACTTAAAGAGTCAACTTGGTGAGAGTAATTTGTGGGCTGACCTAGCGGGGTGACTTGATGAATGAACTTAAAGAGTCGACTTGGTGGGGTGACTTGATGAATGCACTTGAAGGGTCGACTTGGTGGGGTGACTCTATGAACAGACCTAAAGAGTTGTCTTGGTCAGAGTACTTGGTGGGGTGACTTGATGAATAGACTTAAAGAGTCGACTTGGTGAGATTACTTGGTGGGGTGACTTGATGAGCGCACTTGAAGAATCGACTTGGTTAAAGTACATGGTGAGGTGACTTGATGAATAGACTCAAAGAGTTGACTTGCTGAGAGTACTTGGTGGCTCGACTTGTTGATCAGACTTAAAGAGTCCACCTGTTGAGAGTACTTGGTGGGGTGAACTTGATGAATGCACTTGAAGAATCGACTTGGTTAGAGTACTTGGTGGGGTGACTTGATGAACAGACTTAAAGGGTCGACTTGGCAGGGTGACTTGATGAACGAACCTAAAGAGTTGACTTGGTGAGAGTACTTGGTGGGGTGAACTGATGAACAGACTTAAAGAGTCAACTTGGTGGGCCGACCTGGTGGAGTGAGTTGATGAACAGACTTATAGAGTCGACTTGGTGAGAGTACTTGTTCTGGTGACTTGATGAAAGGACTTGAAGAGTCGACCTGGTGGGGTGACTTGATGAAAGGACTTAAAGAGTCAACTTGGTGGGGTGACTTGATGAAAGGACTTAAAGAGTCGACTTGGTGAGCGTACTTGGTGGGGCGACTTGATGAATGGACTTAAAGGGTCGACTTGGTTAGAGTACTTGTTCTGGTGACTTGATGAACGGACTTGAAGAGTCAACTAGGTGGGGTGACTTGATGAAAGTAATTAAAGAGTCGACTTGATGAGAGTACTTTGTGTGGCGACTTGATGAACGGACTTAAACGGTCAACTTGGCGGGGTGTCTTGATGAACGGACCTAAAGAGTTGACTTGGTGAGAGTACTTGGCGGGGTGAACTGATGAACAGACTTAAAGAGTCGACTTGGTGGGCTGACCTGGTCGTGTGACTTGATGAACGGACTTATAGAGTCGACTTGGTGAGAGTACTTGTTCTGGTGACTTGATGAATGGACTTAAAGATTTGGCTTGGTGGGGTGACTTGATGAAAGAACTTAAAGAGTCGACTTGGTGGGGTGACTTGATGAACAAACTTAAAGGGTCGACTTTGCGGGGTGACTTGATGAACGGACCTAAAGAATTGACTTGGTGAGAGTACTTGGTGGGGTAACCTGATGAACAGACTTAGAGAGTCGACTTGGTGAGAGTACTTGGTGGGCCGACCTGGTTGGGTGACTTCATGAACTGACTAAAAGAGTCGACTTGGTCTGAGTACTTGGTGGGGTGACTTGATGAATGAACTTCAAGGGTCGACTTGGCAAGGTGACTTGATGAACGGTCCTAAAGAGTTGACTTGGTGAGAGTGCTTGGTGTGGTGACTTGATGAATAGACTTAAAGATTCGAATTGGTGAGAGTACTTGGTGGGGTGACTTGATGAACATAGTTAAAGAGTCCACTTGGTGAGAGTATTTGGTCAGGTGACTTGATGAACACACTTGAAGAATCGACTTGGTTAGAGTACTTGGTGGGGTGACTTGATGAACAAACTTAAAGATTTGACTTGTTGGGCCGACCTGGCGGGGTGACTTGATGAACGAACTTAGAGAGTCAACTTGGTGAGAGTACTTGGTGACTTGGTGGGCCGACCTGGCCGGGTGACTTGATGAACAAATTTAAAGAGTCGACTTGGTGAGAGTACTCGGTGGGCTGACCTGGTCACGTGACTTGATGAACGAACTTAAAGAGTCGACTTGGTGGGTCGAACTAGTGAGGTGACTTGGTGAGAGTACTTGGTGGGCTGACCCGACAGGGTGACTTGATGAATGAACTTAGAGAGTTGACTTTGTGAGAGTAGTTGGTGGGTCGAACTGGTGGGGTGACTTGATGAACCAACTTAAAGAGTCAAATTGGTGAGAGAACATGGTGGGCCAAGCTGGCGGGGTGAATTGATGAATGAACCTAAAGAGTCAACTTTGTGAGAGTACTTGGTGGGCCGACTTGGCGGGGTGACTTGATGACCGAATTTAAAGGGTCGACTTTGTGAGAGTACTTGGCGGGCTGACCTGGCAGAGCAACTTGATGAACAAATTTAAAGAGTCGACTTGGTTAGAGTACTTGGTGGGGTGACTTGATGGACAAACCTAAACAGTCGACTTGGTGAGAGTACTCGATGGGCTGACCTGGCTGGGTGACTTGGTGAGCAAACTTAAAGAGTCGACTTGGTGGGAGTACCTGGTGGGGTGACCTGACGAAGGGACATAAAGAGTCGACTTGGTGAGAGTACTTGTTCTGGTGACATGATGAATGGACTTAAATAGTCGACATGGTGGGGTGACTTGATTAAAGGACTTAAAGAGTCGACTTGGTGAGAGTACTTGGTGGGGTGACTTGATGAACAGACTTAAAGGGTTGACTTGGCGGGGTGACTTGATGAACGGACCTGAAGAATTGACTTGGTGAGAGTACTTGGCAGGGTGAACTGATGAACAGACTTAAAGAGTCAACTTTGTGGGAGTACTTGGGGGGCCGACTTGGTGGGGTGACTTGATGAACGGACTTATAGAGTCGACTTGGTGAGAGTACTTTTTCTGGTGACTTGATGAAAGGACTTAAAGAGTCGACTTGGTGGGGTGACTTGATGAAAGGACTTAAAGAGTCGACTTGGTGGGGTAACTTGATGAAAGGACTTAAAGAGTCAACTTGGTGGGGTGACTTGATGAAAGGACTTAAAGAGTCAACTTGGTGAGAGTACTTGGTGGGGCGACTTGATGAACGGACTTAAAGGGTCGACTTGGTTAGAGTACTTGTTCTAATGACTTGATGAACGGACTTGAAGAGTCGACTTGGTGGGGTGACTTGATGAAAGGACTTAAAGAGTCAACTTGGTGAGAGTACTTGGTGGGGCGACTTGATGAATGGACTTAAAGGGTCAACTTGGTAGGGTGACTTGATGAACGGACCTAAAGAGTTGACTTGGTGAGAGTACTTGACGGGGTGAACTGATGAACAGACTTAAAGAGTCGACTTGGTGGGCCGACCTGGTGGCGTGACTTGATGAATGGACTTATAGAGTTGACTTGGTGAGAGTACTTGTTCTGGTGGCTTGATGAATGGACTTAAAGAGTCAGCTTGGTGGGGTGACTTGATGAAAGGACTTAAAGAGTCGACTTGGTGGGGTGACTTGATGAACGAACTTAAAGGGTCAACTTTGTGGGTTGACTTGATGAACGGACCTAAAGAGTTGACTTGGTGAGAGTACTCGGTGGTGTGACCTGATGAACAGACTTAGAGAGTCGACTTGGTGAGAGTACTTGGTGGGCCAACCTGGTTGGGTGACTTCGTGAATGGACTTAAAGAGTCAACTTGGTGGGAGTACTTGGTGGGGTGACTTGATGAACGGACTTCAAGGGTCGACTTGGCGAGGTGACTTGATGAAGAATCCTAAAGAGTTGACTTGGTGAGAGTACTTGGTGTGGTGACTTGATGAACAGACTTAAAGAGTCAAATTGGTGAGAGTACTTGGTGGAGTGACTTGATGAACACACTTGAAGAGTCGACTTGGTGGGGTTACTTTATGAATGAACCTAAAGAGTTGACCTGGTGAGAGTACTTGGTGGGGTGACTTGATGAGCATAGTTAAAGAGTCGACTTGGTGAGAGTACTTGGTCGGGTGACTTGATGAACACACTTGAAGAATCGACAAGGTTAGAGTACTTGCTGGGGTGACTTGATGAACGAAATTAAAGATTCGACTTGGTGGGCCGACCTGGCAGGGTGACTTGATGAATGAACTTAGAGAGTCAACTTGGTGAGAGTACTTGGTGACTTGGTGGGCCGACCTGACCTGGTGACTTGATGAACAAACTTAAAGAGTCGACTTGGTGAGAGTACTCGGTGGGCTGACCTGGTTATGTGACTTGATGAACGAACTTAAAGAGTCAACTTGGTGGGCCGACTTGGCTGGGTGACTTGATGAACAAACTTAAAGAGTCGACTTGGTGAGTTAAACTAGCAAGGTGACTTGGTGAGAGTACTTGGTGGGCTGACCTGGCAGGGTGACTTGATGAACAAACTTAGAGAGTTGACTTTGTGAGAGTACTTGGTGGGTCGAACTAGCGGGGTGACTTGATGAACGAACTTAAAGAGTCGACCTGGTGAGAGAACTTGGTGGGCCGAGCTGGCAGGGTGAATTGATGAAAGAACCTAAAGATTTGACTTTGTGAGAGTACTTGGTGGGCCGACCTGGTGGGGTGACTTGATGACTGAACTTAAAGGGTCGACTTGGTGAGAGTACTTGGTGGGCTGACCTGGCGGAGCGACTTGATGAACGAACTTAAAGAGTCAACTTAGTGAGAGTACTTAGTGGGGTGACCTGATGAACAAACCTAAAGAGTCAACCTGGTGAGAGTACTTGGTCGGCCGACCTGGTGGGGTGACTTGGTCAGAAAACTTAAAGAGTCGACTTGGTGAGAGTAGTTGGTGGGCTGACCTGGCGAGGTGACTTGATGAACAAAGTTAAAGAGTCAACTTGGTGGGCTAACTTGGTAGAGTCACTTCATGAACAAATTTAAAGAGTCCACTTGGTGGGCCGACCTGGCAGAGTGACTTGATGAACGAACTTAAAGAGTCGACTTGGTGAGAGTAATTTTTGGGCTGACCTTGCGGGGTCAGTTGGTGAATGAACTTAAAGAGTCGACTTGGTGGGGTGACTTGATGAATGCACTTGAAGGATCGACTTGGTGGGGTGACTCTATGAACGGACCTAAAGAATTGACTTCATGAGAGTACTTTGTGGGGTGACTTGATGAAAGGACTTAAAGAGTCAACTTGGTGAGAGTACTTGGTGGGGCGACTCGATGAATGCACTTGAAGAATCGACTTGGTTAGAGTACTTGGTGGGGCGACTTGATGAACGAACTCAAAGAGCCTACTTGGTGAGAGTACTTGGTGGCTCGACTTGATGAGCAGACTTAAAGAGTCAACATGGTGAGAGTACCATGCGGGGTGAACTGATGAACGGACATAAAGGGTCGACTTGGTGGGAGTACTTGGTGCGCCAACCTAGTGGGGTGACTTTATGGATGGACTTAAATAGTCAACATGGATAGAGTACTTGTTCTGGTGACTTGATGAACGGACTTGAAGAGTTGACTTGGTGGGGTGACTTGATGAAAGGACTTAAAGAGTCGACATGGTGAGAGTACTTGGTGGGGTGACTTGATGAACGAACTTAAAGGGTCGACTTGGCGGGGTGACTTGATGAGTGGACCTAAAGAGTTGACTTGGTGAGAGTACTTGGTGGGGTGAACTGATGAACGGACTGAAAGAGTCGACTTGGTGGGCCGACCTGGTGGGGTGACTTGATGAACGGACTTATAGAGTCGACTTGGTGAGAGTAGTTGTTCTGGTGACTTGATGAATGGAATTAAAGAGTCGACTTGGTGGGGTGACTTGATGAAAGGACTTAAAGAGTCAACTTGGTGGGGTGACTTGATGAACGAACTTAAAGGGTCGACTTTGCGAGGTGACTTGATGAACGGACCTAAAGAGTTGACTTGGCAAGAGTACTGGGTGGCGTGACCTGATGAAAAGACTTAGAGAGTCAACTTTGTGAGAGTACTATGTGGGCCGACCTGGTTGGGTGATTTCGTGAACTGACTTAAAGAGTCAACTTGGTGGGAGTACTTTTTGGGGTGACTTGATGAACAGACTTTAAGGGTCGACTTGGCAAGGTGACTTGATGAACGGTCCTAAAGAGTTGACTTGGTGAGAGTACTTGGTGTGGTGACTTGATGAACAGACTTAAAGAGTTGAATTTGTGAGAGTACTTGGTGGGGTGACTTGATGAACATAGTTAAAGAGTCGACTTGGTGAGAGTACTTGGTCGGGTGACTTGATGAACGCACTTGAAGAATCGACCTGGTTAGAGTACCTGGTGGGGTGACTTTATGGATGGACTTAAAGAGTCGACTTGGCTAGAGTACT
The DNA here is from genome assembly GCA_028749045.1 of Cupressus sempervirens. Lineage (NCBI taxonomy): Eukaryota > Viridiplantae > Streptophyta > Pinopsida > Cupressales > Cupressaceae > Cupressus > Cupressus sempervirens. Next base: position 686,546,258 of record CM053789.1, on the reverse strand, counting down.
TGTTCTGGTGACTTGATGAATGGACTTGAAGAGTCGACTTGGTGGGGTGACTTGATCAAAGGACTTAAACAGTCAACTTGGTGAGAGTACTTGGTGGGGCGACTTGATGAATGGACTTAAAGGGTCGACTTGGTGGGGTGACTTGATGAACGGACCTAAAGAGTTTACTTGGTGAGAGTACTTGGCGGGGTGAATTGATGAACGGACTAAAAGAGTCAACTTCGTGGGAGTACTTGGTGGGCCGACCTGGTGGGGTGACTTGATGAACGGACTTATAGAGTCAACTTGGTGAGAGTAGTTGTTCTGGTGACTTGATGAATAGACTTAAAGAGTCGGCTTGGTGGGGTGACTTGATGAAAGAACTTAAAGAGTCGACTTGGTGGGGTGACTTGATGAACGAACTTAAAGGGTCGACTTTGTGGGGTGACTTGATGAACGAACCTAAAGAGTCGACTTGGCGAGAGTACTCGGTGGGGTGACCTGATGAAAATACTTAGAGAGTTGACTTGGTGAGAGTACTTGGTGGGCCGACCTGGTTGGGTGACTTTGTGAACTGACTTAAAGAGTCGACTTGGTGGGAGTACTTGGTGGGGTGACTTGATGAATGGACTTCAAGGGTCAACTTGGCGAGGTGACTTGATGAACGGTCCTAAAGAGTTGACTTGGTGAGAGTACTTGGTGTGGTGACTTGATGAACAGACTTAAAGAGTCAAATTGGTGAGAGTACTGGGTTGGGTGACTTGATGAACATAGTTAAAGAGTCGACTTCGTGAGAGTACTTGGTCGGGTGACTTGATGAACGCACTTCAAGAATCGACTTGGTCAGAGTACTTGGTGGGGTGACTTGAAGAACAAACTTAAAGATTTGACTTGGTGGGCCGACCTGGCGGGGTGACTTGATGAACGAACTTAGAGAGTCGACTTGGTGAGAGTACTTGGTGACTTGGTGGGCCGACCTGGCCAGGTGACTTGATGAACACACTTAAAGAGTTAACTTGGTGAGAGTACTCGGTGGGCTGACCTGGTCATGTGACTTGATGAACAAACTTAAAGAGTCAACTTGGTGGGCCGACATGGTCGGGTGACTTGATGAACAAACTTAAAGAGTCAACTTGGTGGGTCGAACTAGCAGGGTGACTTGGTGAGAGTACTTGGTGGGCTGACCTGACAGGGTGACTTGATGAATGAACTTAGACTGTTGACTTTGTGAGAGTACTTGGTGGGTCAAACTAGCGGGGTGACTTGATGAATGAACTTAAAGAGTCGACCTGGTGAGAGAACTTTGTGGGCCGAGTTGGCAGGGTGAATTGATGAATGAACCTAAAGAGTCAACTTTGTGAGAGTACTTAGTGGGCCGACCTGGCGAGGTGACTTGATGACCGAACTTAAAGGGTCGACTTGGCGAGAGTACTTGGCAGGCCGACTTGGCGGAGTGACTTGATGAACGAACTTAAAGAGTCGACTTGGTGAGGGTACTTGGTGGGTTGACCTGATGAACAAATCTAAAGAGCCGACCTTGTGAGAGTACTAGGTGGGCCGACCTGGCTGGGTGACTTGGTGAGCAAACTTAAAGAGTCGACTTGGTGAGAGTAGTTGGTGGGCTGACCTTTTGGGGTGACTTGATGAACAAACTTAAAGAGTTGACTTGGTGGGCTGACTTGGTAGAGTGACTTCATGAATGAACTTAAAGAGTCCACTTGGTGGGCCGACCTGGCTGGGTGACTTGATGAACAAACTTAAAGAGTCGACTTGGTGAGAGTAATTTGTGGGCTGACCTGGTAGGGTGACTTGATGAATGAACTTAAAGAGTCGACTTGGTGGGGTGACTTGATGAACACACTTGATGGGTCAACTTGGTGGGGTGACTCTATGAAAGGACCTAAAGAGTTGACTTGGTGAGAGTACTTGGTGGGGTGACTTGATGAAAGGACTTAAAGAGTCGACTTGGTGAGAGTACTTGGTGGGGCGACTTGATGAACGCACTTGAAGAATCGACTTGGTTAGAGTACTTGGTGGGGCGATTTGATGAACAGACTCAAAGAATCGACTTGGTGAGAGTACTTGGTGGCTCACTTGATGAGCAGACCTAAAGAGTCAACTTGGTGAGAGTGGGCCCAACGGGGCAAGGTGGTGAGTGGGCGTAACGGGGCAATTTGGTGGGGCGAATTGGCAAGTTGAATTAGAGAGCCAACGTGGTGAGATGACTCGGCCAATTTATGTTGAAAACTTTGGGCGTTAACCCCAAAAAAGAGTTGACCGCCTTTGGATCATGCACATGACTCGGTGCACCTAGAATGATGTCGAGCTTGGTGACATAGGTCTTGCGAAAAAATTTTAGGCAGTTAAGGCTCAACGTGATTCGAGTCAGGATTCAAGTAGTTGGGGCGATTCGTGTTGGGTTTGCCGACATGGTTCGAGTTGAAAACTTTGGGCATTAACCCAAAAAAAAAAGTTGACCTCTTTTGGACCACGTACATGACTCGGGGCACTTAGAATCAAGTCGAGCATGGTGACATGGGTTGTGCAAAAAATTTAGAGGCGATTCGAGTCGAGGTAGCTAACTTGATTTGAGTTCAAAACTTTGGGCGTTAACCAAAAAAATAAGCTGACCGATTTTGGATCACGTACATGAGTCGTCTACCCTCGCAAAAATTACAAAACCCGAGGACCCGCCTGGAATTTGCAGTCAAAATATTTTTCTGCCCTCACAAAAATTTACAAACCCCACCCGCTCAAAATTTGGACTTGGAAGATTTTTCCACCCTCGCAGAATTTACAAACCCCACCTGCTCGGAATTTGGCACTTGGAAATTATGAAATCCCGCCCTCCTAGAATTTGGACTTGGAAGATTTTTCCTCCCTCACAGAAATTGCAAACCCAACCCACATGAAAATTGCACTTGGAAGACTTTTTCGCACTCGCGGAAATCACAAAACTCCACCCGCGGGTAATTCAGCACTTGAGAGATTTTTTTGCCCTTCCAAAAATCACTAACCCCATCAGCTCGGAATTTGGGACTCGAGATATTTTTTTCCCCCTCATGGAAATTTTACAAAACCCCACTCGCCCAAAATTTGGCACTCGGGAGATTTTTCTGCCCTGGCAGAAATTTCTACAAAACCCCTCCCTCCCACCTAGAATTTGGCACTCGGGAGATTTTTCTGCCCTGGCGGAAATTGCAAACCCCACCCGCCAGGAATTTGGCACCTGGGAGATTTTTACGCCCTTGCAAAAATTGCAAACCCCACCCGCCGGGAATTTGGCACTTGGGAGATTTTTTTGCCCTCGCAGAAATTTTCACAAAACCCCATTCGCCCGGAATGTGGTACTTGGGAGATTTTTCCGCCCCGGCAAAAATTGCAAAACCCCACCCACTGAGAATTCGGCACTTGGGAGATTTCTTCGCCCTCACAAAAATTTTCACAAAACCCCACCGGCTCAAAATTTGGCACTTAGGAGAGTTTTCCCACCCTCACAAAAAATTGCAAATGCCACCCGCCCAAAATTTGGCACTTGGAAGATTTTCCCGCACTCGCACAAATTGCAAACCCCACCTGCCGAGAATTTGGCACCTGAGAGATTGTTACGAGCTCACAAGAAAAAACCTTGCAAACCCCACCCCCACCCAAAATTTGGCACTTGGGAGATTTTCTCGCCCTCATGCAAATTACAAATCCCACCCGCCTCAGAGTCAAAAAAGGTTTTACGAATCGAGGCGACAGAGGGCCGAATCTCAGTGGATCGTGGCAGCAAGGCCACTCTGCCACTTACAATACCCCATTGCTTATTTAAGACGTCTGCAAAAGATTCTTCTCGCCAACCGCTCGAAGTTAATATCCAAGGTTGCTCCAACAGGCTAGTGCGCCAATCGGAGATGGCCAATGACACGGGCCTCTAGGAGTGCAAGAGCACCCCTACTGCGGGTCACGATGCAGTTGGAGAGAGATATGCACTGCATCTAGCGTGGATTCTGACTTAGAGGCATTTAGTCATAATCTGACACATAGTAGCTTCGTGCCACTAGCTTTTCAACCAAGTGCGATGACCAAATGTGTGAATCAATGGTTCCTCTCGTACTAAGTTGAATTACTATCATGGCACAGATCATCAGTAGGGTAAAACTAACTTGTCTCATTATGGTCTAAAACCAGCTCACGTTCCCTATTGGTGGTGAAAAATCCAACACTTGGTGAATTATGCTTCACAATGATAGGAAGAGCCGACATCAAAGGATCAAAAAGCAATGTCACTATAAACGCTTGGCTGCCACAAGCAAGTTATCCCTGTGGTAACTTTTTTGACACCTCTAGCTTCAAATTTTGAAAGTCTAAAGGATCAATAGGCCACGCTTTCACGGTTTATATTCATACTAAAAATCAAAATCAAATGAACTTTAACCCTTTTGTTCCACACGAGATTTCTGTTCTTGTTGAGCTCATCTTAGGACACCTGTGTTATCTTTTAACAGATGTGCCACCCCAGCCAAACTCCCCACCTGACAATGTCTTCCGCCCAAATCGGCACGCCTAGACGCACCTTAAGGCCAAAAACAGGGGCATTGCCCTGTCTCCGCCTCACAAAATAATTAAAATAACATTAAAAGTAGTGGTATTTCACTTGCGCCCGAAAGCTCCCACTTATTCTACACCTCTCAAGTCATTTCAAAAAGTCAGACTAGAGTCAATCTCAACAGGGTCTTCTTTCCCCGCTGATTCCACCAAGCCCATTCCCTTGGCTATGGTTTTGCTAGATAGTAGATAGGGACAGTGGGAATCTCGTTAATCCATTCATGCGCATCACTAATTAGATGACAATGCATTTTGCTACCTTAAGAGAGTCATAGTTACTCCCATCGTTTACCCGCGCTTGGTTGAATTTCTTCACTTTGACATTCAGAGCACTGGGCAGAAATCACATTGTGTCAGCATCCGCAGGGACCATCGCAATGCTTTATTTTAATTAAACAGTCAGATTCCCCTTGTCTGTACCAGTTCTGAGTCGACTATTCGCCGCCTAGGGAAAGCCCTCCGAAGGGGGCATCCTGCGTCCGTCACCCGATCGGCAAGCGACGGCCCACCCTCGCCGCGGGAGCAGCTCGGGCAGGCCACCAACTTCCCTTACCTACATTTTTCTATTGACCAGAGGCTATTCACCTTGGAGACCTGATGCAGTTATGAGTATGATTGGACGTGAATGCTACTCAGTCCTCTAGATTTTCAAGGGCTGCCAAAGGTGCACCAGACACCGTGGGACGTGCGGTGCTCTTCCAACCGTTGGACCCTATCTTCGGTTGAACCAATTTTATGGTGGGCAGGCTGTTAAAAAGAAAAGATAACTCTTCCCGGGGCCCCCACTGACGTCTCAAGATTTCCTAACATTGCCATCTGCCGCCATGTCTCGGTTCAGGAATATTAACCCGATTCCCTTTCGATGATCGTGCAAAGTGCACCCTTGAAATAGGGTTTCCCCATCTCTTAAGATCGACTAACCCATTTCCAAGTGCTGTTCACATGGAACCTTTCCCCACTTAAGTCTTCAAAGTTCTCATTTGAATATTTGCTACTACCACCAAGATCTGCACCGGGGGCCGGTCCACCCAGGCTCACGCCCAAGGTTTCACAACAACCCCCACATCCTCCTACTCATCAGAGCCTGGCACTTGCCCCGACGACCGAGTATAGGTTGTGCACTTTAGTGCCATCCATTTTCAGGGCTAGTTGATTCGGCGCCTGTATTTAGCCTTGGACAAAATTTACCACCCGATTAGGGTTGCATTCCCAAACAACCTGATTCACCGACAGCACCTCATAGTGCGATAGGGTCTGGGCCCGACAGGGCTCTCACCCTCTCCAGTGCCCCCTTCTAGGGGACTTGGGCCTAGTCCATCACTAAGGATGCTTCTACAAACTATAATTCGATAGGCGCGGTTGTTGATTTTCATGCTGGGCTCTTCCCGGTTTGCTCGCCGTTACTAGGGGAATCCTGGTAAGTTTCTTTTCCTCCACTTATTGATATGCTTAAACTCAGTGGGTACTCATGCCTGACTTGGGGATGTGGTAAAGATGCAGCAATGCCCACACTGCGGTGGGCCACTAAGCCTAGAATAAAGTTCCTCGCGAGGAATTGTTCGATTGATGCAAACCAACGCCGGCCTTTGCAAGCCAGTGCTCGTCGCGATGGATCGACGGACCTCGTGCTCATTTCAGTCAATCGCGTGCCACTTGCAGACACGGACGGCCATCTCTGCTCCTTACTAGGGAGGGAAAAATTTTGTAGTGCGATGCCCAAGCAGACGTGCCCTTGGCTGAGGCCTCGGGGGCAACTTGCGTTCAAAGACTTGATGATTCACAAAATTCTGTAATTCACACTAAGTATCGCATTTTGCTACATTCTTCATCATGGCGAGAGCTGAGATATCCATTGCCAAGACTCATGATTTTGTTTTGTTTTTGTCTTTCAGCAACCCAAGCACACAAGGCATTGGCTCACGCTTCATTCTTTGGATTTCTAAGGTGCGCGATGCACCTGTGTGTTGGGTGTTGACACATTCTGAACCCCGAGCACCCAATGGGTGCGACGAGGAACGCTGTGGTGTGTCCTCAGCCCATCACCTTGCAAAGGTGGGAGGTGACGCATGGGAGAGCCATGTCAGTGGATGGGGCCCCTGCCTAGCAAATCATGTGAGTGCACCCATCCTAAACATAGAACGCTACGAGCGACGAGTCAACACACCTGGGCAAGGCAACGGGGGGTTGTGGTAGTCCTGACTTGCCGTCGTCAAAATGATGGATCCCTGGCATAGCAACACACACATGATCAGACCATGAAATCTCAACAGGGGATGAGGCCCGAACCCCCTCTGAACTGCAATCGAGCAGAGACCTCTCGCTCCAATGCGAACGTCATTCGAAGGCACCTATCCTAATCCATATTGCATCCGAGTCTCTTCTTCACCCTGCGAGGAATCCACGCTTTCGATCATGGGCATTCGATGTGACCCTCAACCTCGACGGCACTGGACTCGTAGCTTGGCGCCAAAATGGTGTCGGAACTGCGACCTAGCCAATTAAGGCCAAGAACACGCCGTCGGCATAAGGGACGTGAGGGCTAGTGCACACCCAAAAGGCAGACTGACCGTGACGACCCAAGGTCCAACTATGAGCTTTTTAACTGCAAAAACTTAAATATACGCTATTGGAGCTGGAATTACCATGGCTGCTAGCACCATACTTGCCCTCCAATGGATCCTCATTAAGGGATTTAAATTGTACTCATTCCAATTACCAGACTCGATGAGCCCAGTATTGTTATTTATTGTCACTACCTCCCCGTGTTAGGATTGGGTAATTTGCGCGCTTGCTGCCTTCCTTGGATGTGGTAGCCATTTCTAAGGCTCCCTCTCTGAAATAGAACCCTAATTTTCCATCACCCGTGACCACCATGGTAGGCCTCTATCCTACCATCGAAAGTTGATAGGGTAGAAATTTGAATTAAGCTTCACCAACACAAAGGCCGTGCAATCTGTCGAGTTATCATGAATCACCAGAATAGTGGGCGAGCTTACACCAACCTTTTATCTAATAAATACATCTCTTCTGAGAGTTGGAATTTGGTGCATGTATTAGCTCTAGAATTACTACAGTTATCCAAGTAGTAAAGTACCATCAAAGAAACTATAACTGATTTAATGAGCCATCCACAGTTTCACAGTCTGAAATAATTCATACTTAGACATGCATGGCTTAATCTTTGAGACAAGCATATGACTACTGGCAGGATTGACCAGGTAGCTTCTAACAACAAGGGGACCCCCAAGACCTTCTACAGCCAAGGGATGCCCGCCATGATGGGAAACCAAAATTTGCATTCGCTCCGTCATGCATCCAAATATAATCCACCGTACAAGCAACAAGAATGACGTTCACAGCACATGTAGGACTCGCAACGCTCAAAGATTTCACACAAGAGGAAAGTGTCCCATCGTCGATCAGAGAGGGTCGAACAAGGAGCCTCGATTCATAAGCACCTGGGAAGAACATCCCGTACGGAACCCTTTACCCTCAAAATTGCTATCGCCACTACTCAAAAAGAAGCCTTGAGTCTATACAAGATGCACCGTGCACGTAGCCACCTCAATTGTAAGGCCACTCAGAGACATCCATTTCCCATGCATATGCCTCCTACATGCCTATTGAGGTGCACCCGCACAGAAAAAATCCTTCTTGATCACAACAAACATTTTCCCATGATGAAGAGCTAGTTGCCGAAGTGCCAACGGAGACCATCGTGCTGAAGAGTGAAGGGCTGTGTGAGTCAAAAACATGGCTGGTTATGCAATTGGTGAGGGCATCACTGTGCACGTGACCACCTCAATTATAAGGCCTCTCAAGGGCATCATGTATAACACCCCCTCTGCACATTTATAGGTGATGAGAGCCTGCCCGCATACACAGACATGTCTAACCTCTGGAAAATATCTCCTTTCCTAGCACAATCTCACTAACCATTCCCTGTGACACGTGATCTGCTAGCACAGGTACAAAAAAGTTCCTATGGGTGAACACTCACACTAGCATTGTCGGACAAGCTTCAATCTCATGCACATGCACATACCAAAGAACTGCAATGCGAGGGAACCACCTGCGAGCACCCACATCTCAGCAAAAAGCATTTGTGCAATTTCCTCCCCTAGACAGACATGTTGGGCCTGCACTTGTCAGAGCATTGCAAAGATGAGCGCTCTGGTTCGTAGGAGCTCGAGAAGAACATCTCGTACAAAACCCGTTCCCCTAAAATGCTCGAATCACAAATGCTCGCAGTAGAGTCATAATGAAAAGATGTACACCATGCACACGACCGAGTAAGGACACTCAGAGACATCCATTTCCAAGGCTCTCTTTAGGGGGGAGCTAAAGAAGAGTATCTCCCATAGAACCCATGAGCCACAGCCGTTCAAATCACACAGGGCAGGACAAGGCATGGAGAGTTTTCGCATCCAAACAAAAATTATTGGTAATACTCTATGCTTCTACTAGCCCAGACCACAAAGGCTGTCATGATAGTGCCATGCACATCTGTAGGATAAAATAGTGAAGAGGCGAGCACGCATCGAGAACACACTAGTGAATAAATTATGTGGCAACCAAACCTTTCGCCATCCCCCCTCTCAATCCCAAGGCTCTGCCAATCATCAAAAACTTATGGTGGAGAGTGGACCCTTGATGAAATTATCGACATCAAGCAATGCACCTGTGCAACCATCTCTTTCCTTCTTGCCATCCGAGAAGGATAAAAATGCAATGATAGAATGTGCCAATGAGAGAGAGCCCTTGGCTAAAAGATACATCTCCATACACACTCAGTAACAAGCGCATCTTAGAATCGAACACCAAATCTGCAGTGTGTTGCAAGCCATGCAGACACCTACATATAGGGTATATCCAACAAAACAAAGTGACAAGTAATTCCCACCAGCTCTACCACTGCGATTACCGAATGGGATATACTCACCACCATAGATTAATGACCATCATTACCGTCTCGGAATAGATACAAGCACATCGAGGTTCATTCGATCAACTGGATGAATTTCACCTTGAAGGGGCCCAATCCAAAAGTTCTAGAGGTCATCTCCTGGAACTGTCAAGAACAAGGCCCATCTTACATGCAAACTCTGCTACTGCACAACCATAGGTTGCAATTAAAGAGAAATTGCAAGGCTGTCACAATGGCCCGAGGCCAATGCTCTGACTAAGTCAATTTTCTCTTGCAATCACCATGCCTTCGTTCATAGAGAGATCTCCCCATTCACTAGTGATGTGATGCACAATCCAAATGCTAGATGTGAGCTCACCCATGAAAGGCCACTTTCCAAGGCATCCCCCAATGACACATTGGAACAAACACTGTCAAACCATTCCCAATGTTGTGCCGATTGAGTTGGCACAGAGGCGACCTTGGGGAGCTCCCGTGTAGCAATCAGGATGTGCTTTCGTACCCATCTCTCACAAAGACCAATGTTAGCTATGAACAAATTTGGAATCCAAGGGCTCACATCCATCGATATCGTCAGCACTGGGTCTATATACAAAGGCCACGGAGAGGTTCTGAGAATAGAAGCCCCCCTTGCTCGCTCGCACAAAAATCCCAAATTCTAGACACAAGCTCCTGCCCTTAGCATCGCTCTCCAGATCATTGCAATGAGACTTTGGAATGAAAACTGCTGTTGAACAACTCCCGAAATTGTGTCAATGGAGTGAGAAAGAAGAGCAACTTTGGGAAGAGGCGCATAGCAAACGGGTTGCTCCTTCATTCTGCTCTTATATACAGATCCGATGTTGCTGATTTCATTTGGAATTCGAGGTTGCATTCGTCCTTGCCCACACGAGCAATGGCTCTTCTGATCGAATGGCCATGGGGAGCTTCCAATAACAAAGGCTCCCTTGTCACTCGTGATGCACAGCCCAACTGCTAGACGATGACTCGCCCTTCAGATCGCTGCCCAGGCAACCACCACAACGGCACCATTGGAACGACAACCATTGTCGAACCATTCCAAAAATTTTGTGCCAAAGAAGTTGTTGCGAAGAGAATGACTCTAGGGAGAGAGCACTCGCATAGCAAAATCGATATGGCTTCATGGCCCTTCACATAGAAATGATGTTGGTGCCAATATTCGAAATCCGAATAACGTGTCTTTCTCGAAAACCAGCACCGATTCTATTGGGGAGGGTTGCCGAGAGCTTTTTTTATCAAAGCCTCCCATTGTAGCTATGATAGGCGGGAAAATTTTTTTGCTATTGTGCCAAGCACCCACCTCATGGCTAGAGACAAGGGCTTGCCATTAGATCAACTTCAAAATCGCAGAACAAACGTAGTGTAGAATGGCAACCGCTGCCAAGTCTCTTTCGTAATTGTGTCGGTCGAGTGATCGAAGAAGGTGATCTAAGAGAGGGTCCAAGTGTAGGCATTCATTAGGGAATTCGTGCCGATGGCATAAATTTATGCAATACCCGAGCAACACTGGACGAAGGTGCTAGATGAGGGCTCCCATTTTAGATCGAGTTTTAAAATCACCAAAAAGACGTGGTGAGGGATAGCAACAACTGCCAAACCTTTTCTCTAAAATTGCGCCAGTTGAGTGACAAGAAAACATGATCTAAAGGAGAGTCCAGGAATAGCACCCTCGAGGGTGGGCTTCATGCCCCTCTAATTGATTCAACGTTGGTGTCCACCGTTTCAAAATTTGACATATCCATCCACCCTGACAGCGGCGTTGAATCAATGAGGGGGGCACGGGAGAGGCATGTGGCAACCACCTCTCCCATTGTAGCCATGATAGGCATGCAAAAAAATTTTCTATTGCGCTAAAGCACCCACCTCATCGCTATAGACAAGGGCTCACCATTAGATCAACTTCAAAATCATAGAACAGATGCGGTGTAGAATGGCAACCGCTGCCAAGTCTCTTCTGTAATTGCATCGGTCGAGTGATCGAAGAAGTTGATCTAAGAGAGGGTCCAAGCATAGCCATTCATTGGGGGATTCGTGCCGATGGCATAAATTTATGCAACACCCGAGCAACACCGGACAGAGGTGCTAGACGAGGGCTCCCATTTTAGATCAAGTTTTAAAATCACCAAGTAGACGCAGTGAGGGCTAGCGACCACTGCCAAACCTTTTTTCAAAATTACGCCAGGTGAGTGACAAGAAAATATGATCTAAAGTAGAGTCTAGGTATAGCACCCACGAGGGTGGGCTTCATGCCCCTCTAATTGATTCAACGTCGGTGTCCACCATATCAAAATCTGACATATCCATCCGCCCTAACAACGGCATTGAATCAATGAGCGGGGCATGGGAGAAGCTCGTAGCAAACTACCTCTCCCATTGTAGCCACAATAGGCATGCAAAAAATTTTGCTAGAGTGCCAAGCACCCACCTCATGGCTAAAGACAAGGGCTCACCATTAGATCAACTTTGAAATTGTAGAATAGACGCGGTGTAGAATGGCAACCGCTGCCAAGTCTCTTTCGTAATTGTGTTGGTTGAGTGATCAATGAAGGTGATCTAAGAGAGGGTCCAAGCATAGGCATTTGTTGGGGGATTCATGCCGATGGCATAAATTTATGCAATACCTGAGCAACACTGGATGGAGGTGCTAGACGAGGGCTCTTGTTTTAGATCAAGTTTTAAAATCACCAAGTAGACGCGGTGAGGGCTAGCAACTGCTGCCAAACCTTTTTCCGAAATTGTGCCAGCTGAGTGACAAGAAAGCATGATCTAAAGGGGAGTCCAAGAATAGCACCCTCGAGGGTGGGCTTCATGCCCCTCTAATTGATTCAACATCGATGTCCACCATTTCAAAATCTGACATATCCATCCGCCCTGACATTGGCATTGAATCAATGAGGGTGGCATGGGAGAGACTCGTGGAAACCACCTCTCCCATTGTAGCCGTGATAGGCATGCAAAAAATTTAGCTAGAGCACCAAGCACCCACCTCATAGCTATAGACAAGGGCTCGCCATTAGATCAACTTCGAAATCACAAAACAGACGTGGTGTATAATGCCAACCGCTGCCAAGTCTCTTCTGTAATTGAGTCGATCGAGTGATTGAAGATGGTGATCTAAGAGAGGATCCAAGCCTAGGCATTCGTTGGGGGATTCGTGCCGATGGCATAAATTTATGCAAAACCCAAGCAACACCGAACGGAGGTGCTAGACGAGGGCTCCCGTTTTCAATCAAGTTTTAAAATCACCAAGTAGACACAGTGAGTGCTGGCAAGCACTGCCAAACCTTTCTCTGAAATTGCATAAACTGAGTGATAAGACAACATGATCTAAAGGAGTGTCCAAGAATAGCACCCTCAAGGGTGGGCTTCATGCCCCTCTAATTGATTCAACGTCGGCATCCACCGTTTCAAAATCTGACATATCCATCTGGCCTGACAGCGGCGTTGAATCAATGAGGGGGGCACGGGAGAGGCTCGCGGCAACCACCTCTCCCATTGTAGCCGTGATAGGCATGCAAAAAATTTTACTAGAGTGCCAAGCACCCACCTCATGGCTAGAGACAAGGGCTCACGATTAGATCAACTTTGAAATTGCAGAACAGACACGGTGTAGAATGGCAACCACTGCCAAGTCTCTTCCATAATTGCGTCGATCTAGTGATCAAAGAAGGTGATCTAAGAGAGGGTCCAAGCGTAGTCATTCATTGGGGGATTCGCGCCGATGAAAAAAATTTATGCAATACCCAAGAAACACCGGACGGAGGTGCTAGACGAGGGCTCCCGTTTTAGATCAAGTTTTAAAATCACCAAGTAGACGCGGTGAGGGCTGGCAACCGCTGACAAACCTTTTTCTGAAATTGTGCCAGCTGAGTGACAAGAAAACATGATCTAAAGGAGAGTCTAGGAATATCAGCCTCAATGGTGAGCTTCATGCCCCTCTAATTGATTCAATGTCAGCGTCCACCATTTCAAAATCTGACATATCCATCCGCCTTGATAGCGGTGTTGAATCAATGAGGGGGGCACGGGAGTGGCTTGTGACAACCACCTCTCCAATTGTATCTATGATAGGCATGCAAAAAATTTTGCTAGAGGACCAAGCACCCACCTCATGGCTAGAGACAAGTGCTCACTATTAGATCAACTTCGAAATCGCAGAACAGACGTGGTGTAGAATGGCAACCGCTGCTAAGTCTTTGCCGTAGTTGCGTCGGTCGAGTGATCGAAGAAGGTGATCTAAGAGAGGGTCCAAGTGTAGGCATTCATTGGGGGATTCATGCCGATGGCATAAATTTATACAATACCCGAGCAACTTCGGACGGAGGTGCTAGACGAGTGCTCCCGTTTTAGATCAAGTTTTAAAATCGCCAAGTAGACGCAGTGAGGACTGGCAACCGCTGCCAAACCTTTTTCCAAAATTGCACCAGCTAAGTGAAAAGAAAACATGATCTAAAGGAGAGTCAAGGAATAGCACATCAAGGGTGGGCTTGATGCCCCTCTAATTGATTCAACATCAGCGTCCACTATTTTTAAATCTGACATATCCATCCGCCTTGACACCAGCATTGAATCAATGAGAGGGGCATGGGAGAGGCTCGTGGAAACCACCTCTCCTATATAAGCTATTAGTGCAAGGCTCGCTCTACATTAGAAATTAGCAAACACATCGACAACTACCTTAAAAATCCAAATCCTTGAAAATTCTGACCAAACAACCATTCACGACACAATTATTTATGAGGTCGGCAGAGGAGAAAAAGACTGTCATCAGTTAGGAGATGTGAGTTCATGGAGCCAAGGGACTGAAATGGTCATCATGCTCTTCGGATCAACTGGATGAATTTCACCTTGAAGGGGCCCAATCCAAAAGTTTTGTAGGTCATCTCCTAGAACTCTCAAGAACAAGGCCCATCTTTACATGCAAACTCTGCTACTGTGCAAACATAGGTTGCAATTAAAGAGAAATTGCAAGGCCGTCACAATGGCCCGAGGCCAATGGCTCAGACTAAGTCAATTTTTTCTTGCAATCACCATGCCACCGTTCACAGAGAGATCTCCCCATTCACTTGTGACACAATGCACAATCCAAGTGTGAGACACGAGCTTTCCCTTGAAAGAAACACCACTTTCCAAGACATCCCCTGATGACACATTGGAATGACAACCGTTTTTGAACCATTCCCAATGTTGTGCCGATCGAGTTAGCACAGAGGCGACCTTAGGGAGCTCCCGCGTAGCAATCAGGATGTGCTTTCGTGCCCATCTCTCGAAAAAACCAATGTTAGCTATGAAAAAATTTGGAATCCAAGGGCTCGTATCCATCGATATCATTGCCACTGGGTCTATATACAAAGGCCACGGAGAGGTTCTGATAAGAGAAGCTACCCTGCTCGCTCGCACAAACATCCCAAATTCTAGACACAAGCTCCCGCCCTTAGCATCACTCTCCAGATCACCGCAATGACACATTGGAATGACAACTACTATCGAACAACTCCCAAAATTGTGGCAATGGAGTGAGAAAGAAGAGAAACTTTGGGGAGTCGCACATAGCAAATGGGCTACTACTGCTTCATTCCACTCTTATATAGATCCGACATCGTTGATTTCATTTGGAATCCGAGGTTGCATTCATCCTTGCTCACACAAGCAATGGCTCTTCTAATCGAATGGCCATAGGGATCTTCCGATAACAAAGGCTCCCTTGTCACTCGTGATGCGTAGCCCAACTGCTAGACGATGGCTCGCCCTTCAGATCACTGCCCAGGCAACCACCACAACGGCACCATTGGAACGACAACCGCTGCCAAACCATTCTAAAAACTTTGTGCCAAAGAAGTTGTTGCGTAGAGAATGACTCTAGGGAGAGAGCCCTCGTATAGCAAAATTGGGATGGCTTCATGACCCTCCTAATAGAAATGATGCTGGTGCCAATATTCCAAATTCGAATAACGTGTCTTTTGCAAACACCAGAACTGATTCTATTAGGGAGGGTCACCAAGAGCTTTTGTTATCAAAGCTCCCATTGTAGCTGCAATAGGCACATAAAAAATTGCTAGAGCCCCAAGCACCCACCTCATGGCTAGACAAGGGCTCGCCATTAGATCAACTTCAAAATTGCTGAACAGACGCGCTGTGGAATGGCAACCATTGCCAAGCCTCTTTTGTAATTGCGTCGGTCGAGTGATTGAAGAAGGTGATCTAAGAGAGAGTCCAAGGCTAGGGATTCATTGGGAGATTCACGCCGATAGCAAAAATTTATGCAATACCCAAGCAAGACCGCACGGAGGTGCTAGACAAGGGCTCCCATTTTAGATCAGGTTTTAAAATCACCAAGTAGACGCGGTGAGGGCTGGCAACGACTACCAAACCTTTTTCTGAAATTGTGCCAGCTGAGTGACAACAAAACAAGATCTAAAGGAGAGTCCAGGAATACCACCTCGAGCGTGGGCTTCATGCCCCTCTAATTGATTCAATGTCGGCATCCACCGTTTCAAAATCCGACATATCCATCCGCCCTGACACCGGCATTGAATCAATGAGGGGGGCACAGGAGAGGCTCACAGAAACCACCTCTCCCATTGTAGCCACAATAGGCATGCAAAAAATTTCTCGAGCCCCAAGCACCCACGTCATGGCTGGACAAGGGCTCGCCATTAGTAGATCAACTTCGAAATCATGGAACAGACACGATGTAGAATGGCAATCGCTGCCAAGTCTCTTCCATAATTGCGTCGGTCAAGTGATCGAGGAAGGTGATCTAAGAGAGGGTCCAAGGGTAGGCATTCATTGGGGGATTCACGCTGATAGCAAAAATTTATGCAATACCCGAGCAACACTGGACGGAGGTGCTAGACAAGGGCTCCCATTTTAGATCAAGTTTTAAAATTACCAAGTAGACGCAGTGAGGGTTGGCATCCGCTGCCAAACCTTTTTTCAAAATTGTGCCAGTTGAGGGACAAGAAAACATGATCTAAAGGAGAGTCTAGGAATAGCACCCTCGAGGGTGGGCTTCATGCCCCTCTAATTTATTCAACGTCGGCATCCACCGTTTCAAAATCTAACATATCCATCCGCCCTCACAGCGGTGTTGAATCAATGAGGGGGGCATGGGAGAGGCTCGTGGCAACCACCTCTCCCATTGTAGCCGTGATAGGCATGCAAAAAAATTTTCTAGAGCACCAAGCACCTACCTCATGGCTATAGACTAGGGCTCGCCATTAGATTAACTTCGAAATCGTAGAACAGACACAGTGTAGAATGGCAACCACTGCCAAATCTCTTCTGTAATTGCGTCGGTCAAGTGATTGAAGAAGGTGATCTAAGAGAGCATCCAAGAATAGGCATTCGTTGGGGGATTCATGCCAATGGAAAAAATTTATGCAATACCCGAGCAACATCGGACGGAGGTGCTAGATGAGGGCTCCCATTTTAGATCAAGTTTTAAAATCACCAATTAGACGCGGTGAGGGCTGGCGACTGCTGCCAAACCTTTTTTCAAAATTGTGCCAGCTGAGTTACAAGAAAACATGATCTAAAGCAGAGTCCAGGAATAGCAACCTCGAGGGTGCTCTTCATGCCCCTCTAATTGATTCAACGTCGGCGTCCACCGTTCCAAAATCTGACATATCCATCTGCCCTGACAGTGGCGTTGAATCAATGAGGTGAGCACGGGAGAGGCTCGTGGCAACCACCTCTCCCATTGTAGCCATGATAGGCATGCAAAAAATTTTGCTAGAGCGCCAAGCACCCACCTCATGGCTAGAGACAAGGGCTCGCCATTAGATCAACTTCAAAATCGCAGAACAGACGCGGTGTAGAATGGTAACCGCTGCCAAGTCTCTTCTGTAGTTGTGTCGGTTGAGTGATCGAAGAAGGTGATCTAAGAGAGGGTCCAAACATAGGCATTCATTGGGGGATTCATGCCGATGGCATAAATTTATGCAATACCCGAGCAACACTAGACAGAGGTGCTAGACGAGGGCTCCTATTTTAGATCAAGTTTTAAAATCACCAAGTAGACACGGTGAGGGCTGGCAACCACTGCCAAACCTTTTTTTAAAATTGCGCCAGCTGAGTGACAAGAAAACATGATCTAAAGGAGAGTTGAGGAATAGCACATCGAGGGTGGGCTTCATGCCCCTCTAATTGAATCAATGAGAGGGGCACGGGAGAGGCTCGCGACAACCACCTCTCCTATATAAGCTATTAGTGTGAGGCTTGCTCTGCATTAGAAATTAGCGAACACACTAACAACTGCCTTAAAAATCCAAATCCTTGAAAATTCTGACCAAACAGCCATTCACGACCCAATTTTTTATGAGGTCAGGAGAGGAGCAAAAGATTGTCATCGGTTAGGAGATGTGAGTTCATGGATCCAAGGGACTGAAATGGTCATCGAGCTCATCCGATCAACTGGATGAATTTCACCTTGAAGGGGGCCCAATGCAAAAGTTTCGGAAGTCATCTCCTGGAACTCTCAACAACAAGGCCCATCTTACATGTAAAATCTGCTACTGCGCAAACATAGGTTGCAATTAAAGAGAAATTGCGAGGGCATCACAATGGCCCGAGGCCAATGCTCCGACTAAGTCAAATTTCTCTTGCAATCACCATGCCGCCGTTCATAGAGACATCTCCCCATTCACTTGTGACGATGCACAATCCAAGTGCTAGACACGAGCTCACCCTTGAAAGGCTGTGTTCCAAGACATCCCGATGACACATTGGAACGAAAACCACTGTCGAACCATTCCCAATGTTGTACTGATCGAGTTGGCATAGAGGTGATCTTAGGGAGCTCTCGCGTATCGATCGGGAAGTGCTTTCATACCCATCTCTCACAAAAACCAATGTTAGCTGAACAATTTTAGAATCCAAGGCTCTTATCCATCGATATCATCGGCACTGGGTCTATATTCAAAGGCCATGGAGAGCTTCCGATAAGAGAAGCTCCCCTGCTCACTTGCACAAACATCCCCAAATGCTAGATGCAAGCTCCTGCCCTTAGCATCGCTCTCCAGATCACCGCAATGACACATTTGAATGACAACCGCTGTCAAACAACTCCCAAATTTGTGCCGATAGAGTGAGAAAGAAGAGCCAGATCGGGTCGGCCAGCATGGCTCGGCCACCATTTTTTGTCGAGAGCTTTCGATATTAAAGCTCCCATGTAGCCATGATAAGTACACCATGATAAATTGCTAGAGTGCCAAGAACCCATAGTAAATTGCCATTATACCAAGCAACGCAAGAGTGCTAGACAAGGGCTCACATTTAGATGAACGAACCTAAAGAGTCGACTTTGTTAGAGTACTTGGTGGGCCAACCTGGCAGGGTGACTTGATGATCCAACTTAAAGGGTCAACTTGGTGAGAGTACTTGGTAGGCCAACTTGGTGGAGCGACTTGATGAATGAACTTAGAGAGTCAACTTTGTGAGAGTACTTAGTGGGGTGACTTGATGAACAAACCTAAAGAGTCAACCTGGTGAGAGTACTTGGTGGGCCGACCTGGCGGGGTGACTTGATGAGAAAACTTAAAGAGTTGACTTTGTGAGAGTACTTGGTGGGGTGACTTGGCAGGGTGACTTGATGAACGAACTTAAAGAGTCGACCTTGTGGGTCGACTTGGCAGAGTGACTTCATGAACAAACTTAAAGAGTCCACTTGGTGGGCCGAACTTGCAGGGTGACTTGATGAATGAACTTAAAGAGTCGACTTGGTGAGAGTAATTTGTAGGCTAACCTGGCGGGGTGACTTGATGAATGAACTTAAAGAGTCAACTTGGTGGGGTGACTTGATGAACGCACTTGAAGGGTCGACTTGGTGGGGTGACTCTATGAACGGACCTAAAGAGTTGACTTGGTGAGAGTACTTGGTGGGGTGAGCTGATGAACAGACTTAAAGAATCAACTTGGTGGGAGTACTTGGTTGGCCGAACTGGTGGGGTGACTTGATGAACGGACATAAAGAGTCAACTTGGTGAGAGTACTTGTACTTTTTCTAGTCACTTGATGAATGGACTTAAAGAGTCAAATTGGTGGGGTCACTTGATGAAAGGACTTAAAGACTTGACTTGCTGAGAGTACTTGGTGGGGTGACTTGATGAAAGATCTTGAAGGGTCGACTTAGTTGGGTGACTTGGTCAACGAACCTGAAGAGTTGACTCGGTGAGAGCACTTGGTGGGGTGACTTGATGAACAAACTCAAAGAGTCGACTTGGTGAGAGTACTTGGTGGCTCGACTTGATGATCAGACTCAAAGAGTCCACTTGGTGAGAGTACTTGGCGGGGTGAACTGATGAACGGACTTAAAGAGTCGACTTGGTGGGCCAACCTGGTGGGGTGACTTGATGAAGGGACATAAAGAGTTGACTTGGTGAGAGTACTTGTTCTGGTGACTTGATGAACGGACTTAAACAGTCAACTTGGTGGGGTGACTTGATGAAAGGACTTAAAGAGTCAACTTGGTGAGAGTACTTGGTGGGGTGACTTGATGAACGCACTTAAAGAATCGACTTGGTTAGAGTACTTGGTGGGGTAACTTGATGAACGAACTCAAAGAGTCAACTTGGTGAGAGTACTTGGTGGGGTGACTTGATGAACACACTTAAAGAATCGACTTGGTTAGAGTACTTGGTGGGGTAACTTGATGAACGAACTCAAAGAGTCAACTTGGTGAGAGTACTTGGTGGCTTGACTTGATGAGCAGACTTAAAGAGTCAACTTGGTGAGAGTACTTGGCGGGGTGAACTGATGAACGAACTTAAAGAGTCAACTTGCTGGGAGTACTTGGTGGGTTGACCTGCTCGGGTGACTTGATGAACGGACTTAAAGAGTCGACTTGGTTAGAGTACTTGTTCTGGTGACTTGATGAACGGACTTGAAGAGTCGACTCGGTGGGGTGACTTGATGAAAGGACTTAAAGAGTCGACTTGGTGAGAGTACTTGGTTGGGCAACTTGATGAACGGACTTAAAGGGTCAACTTGGCGGGGTGACTTGATCAACACACTTGAAGGGTCGAGTTGTTGGGGTGACTTGATGAACGGACCTAAAGAGTTGACCGAGTGAGAGTACTTGGTGGGATGACTTGATGAAAAAAGTTAAAGAGTCAACTTGCTGAGAGTACTTGGTCTAGTGACTTGATGAACGCACTTGAAGAATCGACTTGGTTAGAGTAATTGGTGGGGTGACTTGATGAATGAACTTAAAGAGTCGACTTGGTGGGCCGACCTGGCGGGGTGACTTGATGAACAAACTTAGAGAGTCGACTTGGTGAGAGTAATTGGTGACTTGGTGGGCTGACCTGGCCAAGTGACTTGATGAACGAACTTAAAGAGTCAACTTGGTGGGCCGACCTGGCGGGGTGACTTGATGAATGAACCTAAAGAGTCAACTTGGTGAGAGTACTTGGTGGGCAGACATAGTGGGGTGATTTGATGAATGAACTTAAAGAGTCAACTTGGTGAGAGTACTTGGTGGGGTGACTTGATGAATGAACCTAAAGAGATGACTTGGTGGGCCGACCTAGCAGGGTGACTTGATGAACGAACTTAAAGAGTCGACTTGGTTGGCCGACCTAGCAGGGTGACTTGATGAACAAACTTAAAGAGTCGACTTGGTGAGAGTACTTGGTGGGCCGACCTGGCAAGGTGACTTGATGAACTAACTTAAAGAGTCGACTTGGTGAGAGTACTCGGTGGGCTGACCTGGTCACGTGACTTGATGAATGAACTTAAAGAGTCGACTTGGTGGGCCGACTTGGCTGGGTGACTTGATGAATGAACTTAAAGAGTCGACTTAGTGGGCCGACCTGGCAGGGTGACTTGGTGAGAGTACTTGGTGGGCTGACCTGGCAAGGTGACTCGATGAACGAACTTAGAGAGTCAACTTTGCGAGAGTACTTGGTGGGTTGAACTGGCGGGGTAAGTTGATGAACAAACTTAAAGAGTCGACTTGGTGAGAGAACTTGGTCAGCCGAGCTAGTGGGGTGAATTGATAAACGAACCTAAAGAGTCAACTTTGTGAGAGTACTTGGTGGGCCAACCTGGCTGGGTGACTTGATGACCGAGCTTAAAGGGTCGACTTGGTGAGGGTACATGGTGGGTCGACCTGGCATAGTGACTTGATGAACGAACTTAGAGAGTCGATATTGTGAGTGTACTTGGTGGGGAGACTTGATGAACAAACCTAAAGAGTCGACCTGGTGAGAGTACTTGGTGGGCCGACCTGGCGGGGTGACTTGATGAGCAAACTTGAAGAGTCGACTTGGTGAGAGTACTTGGTGGGCTGACCTGGCAGGGTTATTTGATGAACAAACTTAAAGAGTTGACCTTGTGGGCCGACATGGCAGAGTGACTTCATGAACGAACTTAAAGAGTCCACTTGGTTGGCCGACCTAGCGAGGTGACTTGATGAACGAACTTGGTGAGAGTAATTTGTGGGCTAACCTGGCGGGGTGACTTGATGAATTATCTTAAAGAGTCGACTTGGTGGGGTGACTTGATGAACACACTTGAAGGATCGACTTGGTGGGGTGACTCTATGAACGGACCTAAAGAGTTGACTTGGTGAGAGCACTTGGTGGGGTGACTTGATGAACAGACTCAAAGAGTCGACTTGGTGAGAGTACTTGGTGGCTCGACTTAATGAGCGCACTTGAAGAATCGACTTGGTTAGAGTACTTGGTGGGATGACTTGATGAATAGACTCAAAGAGTCTGGCTTGACCTGATGAGAAAACTTAAAGAGTCCACTTTGTGAGAGTACTTGGCAGGGTGAACTGATGAATGGACTTAAAGAATCGACTTGGTGGGAGTACTTTGTTGGCCGAATTGGTGGGGTGACTTGATGAACGTACATAAAGAGTCGACTTGGTTAGAGTACTTGTACTTGTTCTGGTGACTTGATGAACAGACTTAAAGAGTCAACTTGGTGGGGTGACTTGACTAAAGGACTTAAAGAGTCGACTTGGTGAGAGTACTTGGTTGGGTGACTTGATGAACGCACTTGAAGAATTGACTTGGTTAGAGTACTTGGTGGAGCGACTTGATGAACAAACTTAAAGAGTCGACTTGGAGAGAGTACTCGGTGGGCTGACCTAGTCACATGACTTGATGAACGAACTTAAAGTGTTGACTTGGTGGGCCAACTTGGCTAGGTGACTTGATGAACAAACTTAAAGAGTTGACTTGGTGGGTCAAACTAGCAGGGTGACTTGTTGAGAGTACTTGGTGGGCTGACCCAGCAGGGTGACTTGATGAACGAACTTAGATAGTCGACTTTGTGAGAGTACTTGGTGGGTCAAACTGGTGGGGTGACTTGATGAATGAACTTAAAGAGTTGACTTGGTGAGAGAACTTGGTGGGCCAATCTGGCAGTTTGAATTGATGAACGAACCTAAAGAGTCGACTTTGTGAGAGTACTTGGTGGGCCGACCTGGCGAGGTGACTTGATGACCAAACTTTAAGGGTCGACTTGGTGAGAGTACTTGGCAGGCTGACTTGGTGGAGCAACTTGATGAACGAACTTAAAGAGTCAACTTGGTGAGAGTACTTGGTGGGGTGACTTGATGAACAAGCCTAAAGAGTCGACTTGGTGAGAGTACTCGGTGGGCTAACCTAGCGGGGTGACTTGGTGATCAAACTTAAAGAGTCGACTTGGTGAGAGTACTTGGTGGGCTGACCTGGCGGGTTGCCTTGATGAACGAACTTAAAGAGTCGACTTGGTGGGCTGACTTGGTAGAGTGATTCATCAATGAACTTAAAGAGTCCACTTGGTGGGCCGACCTGGCGGGGTGACTTGATGAATGAACTTAAAGAGTCGACTTGGTGAGAGTAATTTTTGGGCTGACCTAGCGGGGTGACTTGATGAATAAACTTAAAGAGTCGACTTGTTGGAGTGACTTGATGAATGCACTTGAAGGTTTGACTTGGTGGGGTGACTCTATGAACGGACCTAAAGAGTTGACTTGGTGAGAGTACTTGGTGGGGTGACTTGATGAACAGACTTAAAGAGTCGACTTGGTGAGAGTACTTGGTGGGGTGACTTGATGAGCGCACTTGAAGAATTGACTTGGTTAGAGTACTTGGTGGGGTGACTTGATGAACAGACTCAAAGATTCGACTTGCTGAGAGTACTTGGTTACTCGACTTGATGAGCAGAATTAAAGAGTCCACTTGGTGAGAGTACTTAGCGGGGTGAACTGATGAACAGACTTAAAGAATCATCTTGGTGGGAGTACTACGTGGCTCGACTTGATGAGAAGACTCAAAGAGTCCACTTGGTGAGAGTACTTGGTGGGGTGAACTGATGAACAGATTTAAAGAGTTGACTTGGTGGGCCAACCTGGTGGGGTGACTTGATGAAGGGACATAAAGAGTCGACTTGGTGAGAGTAGTTGTTTTGGTGACTTGATGAACAAACTTAAACAGTCGACTTGGTGGGGTGACTTGATGAAAGGACTTAAAGAGTTGACTTGGTGAGAGTACTTGGTGGGGTGACTTGATGAACGCACTTGAAGAATCAACTTGGTTAAAGTACTTAGTGGGGTGACTTGATGAACGGACTCAAAGAGTCGACTTGGTTAGAGTACTTGGTGGCTTGACTTGATGAGAAGACTTAAAGAGTCAACTTGGTGAGAGTACTTGGCGGGGTGAACTGATGAACGGACTTAAAGAGTTGACTTGCTGGGAGTACTTGGTAGGTCGACCTGGTGGGGTGACTTGATGAACAGACTTAAAGAGTTGACTTAGTTAGAGTACTTGTTCTGGTGACTTGATGAATGGACTTGAAGAGTCGACTTGGTGGGGTGACTTGATGAAAGGTCTTAAAGAGTTGACTTGGTGAGAGTAGTTGGTGGGGCAACTTGATGAACGGACTTAAAGGGTCGACTTGGCAGGGTGACTTGATCAACGCACTTTAAGTGTCAAGTTGGTGGGTGACTTGATGAACAGACCTAAAGAGTTGACCTGGTGAGAGTACTTGGTGGGGTGACTTGATGAACAGAGTTAAAGATCCGACTTGGTGAGAGTACTTGGTCAGGTGACTTGATGAACGCACTTGAAGAATCGACTTGGTTAGAGTACTTGGTGGGGTGACTTGATGAACGAAATTAAAGAGTCGACTTGGTGGGCTAACCTGGCAGGGTGACTTGATGAATGAACTTAGAGAGTCGACTTGGTGAGAGTACTTGGTGACTTGGTGGGCCGACCTGGCTGGGTTACTTGATGAACAAACTTAAAGAGTCCACTTGGTGGGTCGAACTGGTGGGGTGACTTGATGAATGAACCTAAAGAGTCGACTTGGTGAGAGTACTGTGTGGGCAGACATAGCGGGGTGAGTTGATGAACGAACTTAAAGAGTCGACTTGATGAGAGTACTTGGTGGGGTGACTTGATGAACAAACCTAAAGAGTCAACTTGGTGGGCCGACCTGGCAGGGTGACTTGATGAACGAACTTAAAGAGTCAACTTTGTGGGCCGACCTGGCAGGGTGACTTGATGAACAAACTTAAAGGGTCAACTTGGTGAGAGTACTTGGTGGGCTAACCTGGCAAGGTGACTTGATGGACTAACTTAAAGATGCGACTTGGTGAGAGTACTAGGTGGGCTAACCTACTCACGTGACTTGATAAATGAACTTAAAGAGTCGACTTGGTTGGCCAACTTGGCCAGGTGACTTGATGAATGAACTTAAAGAGTCCACTTGGTGGACCGACCTGGCGGGGTGACTTGGTGAGAGTACTTGGTGGGTTGAGCTGGCAGGGTGACTTGATGAATGAACTTAGAGAGTCAATTTTTTGAGAGTACTTGGTGGGTCAAACTGGCGGGGTGACTTGATGAACTAACTTAAAGATTCGATTTGGTGAGAGAACATGGTGGGCCGAGCTGGCAGGGTGAATTGATGAATGAACCTAAAGAGTCAACTTTGTCAGAGTACTTTGTGGGCCGAACTGGCTGGGTGACTTGATGACAGAACTTAAAGGGTCGACCTGGTGAGAGTACTTGGTGGGCCGACCTGGCGGAGTGACTTGATGAATGAACTTAGAGAGTCGACATTGTGAGAGTACTTGGTGGGGTGACTTGATGAACAAACCTAAAGAGTCGACCTGGTGAGAGTACTTGGTGGGCCAACCTGGCGGAGTGACTTGATGAGCAAACTTGAAGAGTCGACTTGGTGAGAGTACCTGGTGGGCTGACCTGGCAGGGTGACTTAATGAATGAACTTAAAGAGTCAACCTTGTGGGCTGACTTGGCAGAGTGACTTCATTAACGAACTTAAAGAGTCCACTTGGTGGGCCGACCTGGTGGGGTGACTTGATGAACGAACTTAAAGAGTCGACTTGGTGAGAGTAATTTGTGGGTTAACCTGGCAGGGTGACTTGATGAATTAACTTATAGAGTCAAATTGGTGGGGTGACTTGATGAACACACTTCAAGGGTCGACTTGGTGGGTTAACACTATGAACGGACCTAAAGAGTTCACTTGGTGATAGCACTTGGTGGGGTGAATTGATGAACAGACTCAAAGAGTCAACTTGGTGAGAGTACTTGGTGGCTCGACTTGATGAGCGCACTTCACGAATTGACTTGGTCAGAGTACTTGGTGGGGTGACTTGATGAACAGACTCAAAGAGTCGACTTGCTGAGAGTACTTGGTGGCTCGACTTGATGAGCAGACTTAAAGAGTCCACTTGGTGAGAGTACTTGGCGGGGTGAACTAATGAACGGACTTAAAGAATCAACTTGGTGGGAGTACTTGGTTGGCCGAACTGGTGGGGTGACTTGATGAACGGACATAAAGAGTCGACTTGGTGAGAGTACCTATACTTGTTCTGGTAACTTGATGAATAGACTTAAAGAGTCGACTTGGTGGGGTGACTTGATGAAAGGACTTAAAGACTCAACTTGGTGAGAGTACTTGGTCAGGTGACTTGATGAACGCACTTGAAGAATTGACTTGGTTAGAGTACTTGATGGGGCGACTTGATGAACGAACTTAAACATTCGACTTGGTGGGCCGACCTGGCGAGGTGACTTGATGAACGAACTTAGAGAGTCAACTTGGTGAGAGTACTTGGTGACTTGGTGAGCCGACCTGGCTGGGTGACTTGATGAACAAACTTAAAGAGTCCACTTGGTGGGCCGACCTGGCGGGGTGACTTGATGAATGAACCTAAAGAGTCAACTTGGTGAGAGTACTTGGTGGGCAGACATAGCGGGGTGATTTGATGAGAAAACTTAAGGAGTTGACTTGGTGAGAGTACTTGGTGGGGTGACTTGATTAATGAACCTAAAGAGTCGACTTGGTGGCCCGACCTGGAAAATTGACTTGATGAACAAACTTAAAGATTCGACTTGTTTGGCCAACCTGTCAGGGTGAATTGATGAACAAACTTAAAGAGTCAACTTTGTGAGAGTATTTGACGGACCGACCTGGCGGAGCGACTTGATGAATGAGCTTAAAGAGTGGACTTGGTGAGAGTACTTGGTGGGGTGACTTGATGAACAAACCTAAAGAATCGACTTGGTGAGAGTACTCGGTGGGCCGACCTGGCAGGGTGACTTGGTGAGCAAACTTAAAGTGTTGACTTAGTGGGCTGCCTTGGCAGGGTGACTTGATGAACAAACTTAAAGAGTCAACTTGGTGGGCCGACTTGGCAGAGTGACTTCATGAACGAACTTAAAGAGTCCACCTGGTGGGCCGACCCTGCGGGGTGACTTGATGAACAAACTTAAAGAGTCGACTTGGTGAGAGTACTTGGCGGGCTGACCTGGCGGGGTGACTTGATGAATGAACTTAAAGAGTCAACTTGGTGGGGTCACTTGATGAATGCACTTGAAGGGTCAACTTTGTGGGGTGACTCTATGAATGAACCTAAAGAGTTGACTTTGTGAGAGTACTTGGTGGGGTGACTTGATGAATAGACTTAAAGAGTCGACTTGGTGAGAGTACTTGGTGGGGTGACTTGATGAGCGCACTTGAAGAATCGACTTGGTTAGAGTACTTGGTGGGATGACTTGATGAACAGACTCAAAGAGTCAACTTGCTGAGAGTACTTGGTGGCTCAACTTGATGAGCAGACTTAAAGAGTCCACTTTGTAGAGTAATTGGTAGGGTGAACTGATGAACAGACTTAAAGAATCGACTTGGTGGGAGTACTTTGTTGGCCGAACTGGTGGGGTGACTTGATGAACAAAATTAAACGGATGACTTGGTTAGAGGACTTGTTCTGGTGACTTGATGAATGGACTTGAAGAGTCTACTTGGTGGGGTGACTTGATGAAAGGACTTAAAGAGTCGACTTGGTGAGACTACTTGGTGGGGCAACTTGATGAACGGACTTAAAGGGTCGACTTGGCGGGGTGACTTGATGAACGGACCTAAAGAGTTGATTTGGTGAGAGTACTTGGCGGGGTGAACTGATGAATAGACTTAAAGAGTCATCTTGGTGGGCCAACCTGGTGGGGTGACTTGATGAATGGACTTAAAGAGTCGGCTTGGTGGGGTGACTTGATGAAAGGACTTAAAGAGTCGACTTGGTGGGGTGACTTGATGAATGAACTTAAAGGGTCGACTTTGCGGGGTGACTTGATGAATGGACCTAAAGAGTCGACTTGGTGAGAGTACTTGGTGGGCCGACCTGGTTGGGTGACTTCGTGAACGGACTTAAAGAGTCAACTTGGTGGGAGTACTTGGTGGGGTGACTTGACGAACGAACTTCAAGGGTCGACTTAGCGATGTGACTTGATGAACGATCCTAAAGAGTTGACTTGGTGAGAGTACTTCGTGTGGTGACTTGACAAACAGAGTTAAAGAGTCAAATTGGTGAGAGTACTTGGGTGGGGTGACTTGATGAATGCACTTGAAGAGTTGACTTGGTCGGGTGACTTTATGAATAGACTTAAAGAGTTGACCTAGTGAGAGTACTTGGTGGGGTGACTTGATGAACATAGTTAAAGAGTCGACTTGGTGAGAGTACTTGGTCGGGTGACTTAATGAATGCACTTGAAGAATCGACTAGGTTAGAGTACTTGGTGGGGTGACTTGATGAACGAACTTAAAGATTCGACTTGGTGGGCTGACCTGGCGGGGTGACTTGATGAACGAACTTAGAGAGTCGACTTGGTGAGACTACTTGGTGACTTGGTGGGCTGACCTGGTCGGGTGACTTGATGAACAAACTTAAAGAGTCGACTTGGTGAGAGTACTTGGTGGGCTGACCTGGTCACGTGACTTGATGAAAAAACTTAAAGAGTCAACTTGGTGGGCCGACTTGGCCGGGTGACTTGATGAACAAGCTTAAAGAGTCGACTTGGTGGGTCGAACTAGCGGGGTGACATGGTGAGAGTACTTGGCAAGCTAACTTGGCAGGGTGACTTGATGAACGAAGTTAGAGAGTTGACTTTGTGAGAGTACTTGGTGGGTCAAACTGGTGGGGTGACTTGATGAACAAACTTAAAGATTCATCCTGGTGAGAGAAGTTGGTGGGTCGAGCTGGCGGGGTGAATTGATAAAGGAACCTAAAGAGTCAACTTTGTGAGAGTAATTGGCAGAGTGACTTAATGAATGAACTTAAAGAGTGCACTTGGTGGGCTGACCTGGCGGGGTGACTTGATGAACGAACTTAAAGAGTCAACTTGGTGAGAGTAATTTGTGGGTTGACCTGGTGGGGTGACTTGTTGAACAAACTTAAAGAGTCAACTTGGTGGGGTGACTTGATGAACGCACTTGAAGGGTCGACTTGGTGGGGTGACTCTATGAACGGACCTAAAGATTTGACTTGGTGAGAGTACTTGGTGGGGTGACTTGATGAAAGGACTTAAAGAGTGAACTTGGTGAGAGTACTTGGTGGGGCGACTTGATGAACGCACTTGAAGAATCAACTTGGTTAGAGTACTTGGTGGGGCGACGTGATGAGCGGACTCAAAGAGTCTACTTGGTGAGAGAACTTGGTGGCTCAACTTGATGAGCAGACTTAAAGAGTCGACTTGGTGGGAGTACTTGGTGGGCCGACCTGGTGGGGTGAATCTATGGATGGACTTAAAGAGTCCACTTGGTTAGAGTACTTGTTCTGGTGACTTGATGAATGGACTTGAAGAGTCAACTCGATTGGGTGACTTGATGAAAGGACTTAAAGAGTCAACTTGGTGAGAGTACTTGGTGGGGCGACTTGATGAACGGACTTAAAGGGTCAACTTGGTGGGGTGACTTGATGAACAGACCTAAAGAGTTGACTTGGTGAGAGTACTTGGCGAGGTGAACTGATGAATGGACTTAAAGAGTCAACTTGGTGGGATTACTTTGTGGGCTGACCTGGTGGGTTGACTTGATGAACGGACTTATAGAGTCGACTTGGTGAGAGTAGTTGTTTTGGTGACTTGATGAACAGACTTAAAGAGTCAGCTTGGTGGGGTGACTTGATGAAAGGACTTAAAGAGTCAACTTGGTGGGGTGACTTGATGAACTAACTTAAAGGGTCAACTTTGCGGGGTGACTTGATGAACGGACCTAAAAAGTTGACTTGGCTAGAGTACTCGGTGGGGTGACCTAATGAACAGACTTAGAGAGTCAACTTGGTGAGAGTACTTGGTGGGCTGACCTGGTTGGGTGACTTTGTGAACGGACTTAAAGAGTCGACTTGGTGGGAGTACTTGGTGGGGTGACTTGATTAACGGTCCTAAAGAGTTGACTGGGTGAGAGTACTTGGTGTGGTGATTTTATGAATGGACCTAAAGAGTTGACCTGGTGAGAGTACTTGGTGGGGTGACTTGATGAACATAGTTAAAGAGTCGACTTGGTGAGAGTACTTGGTCGGGTGACTTGATGAACGCACTTGAAGAATCATCTTGGTTAGAGTACTTGGTGGGGTGACTTGATGAACGAACTTAAAGATTCAACTTGGTGGGCCGACCTGGCGGGGTGACTTGATGAACAAACTTAGAGAGTTGACTTGGTGAGAGTACTTGGTGACTTGGTGGGCCGACCTGGCCAGGTGACTTGATGAACAAACTTAAAGAGTTGACTTGGTGAGAGTACTCGGTGGGCTGACCTGGTCACATGACTTGATGAACAAATTTAAAGAGTCAACTTGGTGGGCCAACTTGGCCGGGTAACTTGATGAACGAACTTAAAGAGTCGACTTGGTGGGTCAAACTAGCAGGTTGACTTGGTGAGAGTACTTTATGGGCTAACCTGGCAGGGCGACTTTATGAATGAACTTAGAGAGTCGACTTTGTGAGAGTACTCAGTGGGTCGAACTGGCGGGGTGACTTGATGAACGAACTTAAAGAGTCAACCTGGTGAGAGAACTTGGTGGGCCGAGCTGGCGGGGTGAATTGATGAAGGAACCTAAAGAGTCCACTTTGTGAAAGTACTTGGTGGGCCGACCTCGTGGGGTAACTTGATGACCAAACTTAAAGGGTCGACTTGGTGAGAGTACTTTGTGGGCCGACCTAGCTGAGCAACTTGATGAACGAACTTAAAGAGTCCACTTTGTGAGAGTACTTGGTGGGGTGACTTGATGAACAAACCTAAAGAGTTGACCTAGTGAGAGTACTTGGTGGGCCGACTTGGCGGGGTGACTTGGTGAGCAAACTTAAAGAGTTGACTTGGTGAGAGTAGTTGGTGGGCTGACCTGGCGGGGTGACTTGATGAACGAACTTAAAGAGTCGACTTGGTGGGCCGACTTGGCAGAGTGACTTCATGAACGAACTTAAAGAGTACACTTGGTGGGCCGACCTGGCAGGGTGACTTGATGAACGAACTTAAAGAGTCAACTTGGTGAGAGTAATTTTTGGGCTGACCTGGTGGGGTGACTTGATGAATGAACTTAAAGAGTCGACTTGGTGAGGTGACTTGATGAATGCACTTAAAGCGTTGACTTTGTGGGGTGACTCTATGAACAGACCTAAAGAGTTGACTTGGTGAGAGTACTTGGTGTGGTTACTTGATGAACAGACTTAAAGAGTCAAATTGGTGAGAGTACTTGGTGGGGTGACTTGATGAATATAGTTAAAGAGTCAACATGGTGAGAGTACTTGGTTGGGTGACTTGATGAACTCACTTGAAGAATCGACTTGGTTAAAGTACTTGGTGGGGTGACTTGATGAACGAACTTAAAGATTCGACTTGGTGGGCCGACCTAGCAAGGTGACTAGATGAACAAACTTAAAGAGTCGACTTGGTGAGAGTACTTGGTTAGTTACTATGCCGACCTGGCTAGGTGACTTGATGAACAAACTTAAAGAGTCGACTTGGTGAGAGTACTCGGTGGGCTGACCTGGTCATGTGACTTGATGAATGAACTTAAAGAGTGGACTTGGTGGGCTGACTTGTTTGGGTGACTTGATGAACGAACTTAAAGAGTCAACTTGGTGGGTCAAACTGCAGGGTGACTTGGTTAGAGTACTTGGTGGGCTGACCTGGCAGGGTGACTTGATGAACAAACTTAGAGAGTCGACTTTGTGAGAGTACTTGGTGGGTCAAACTGGCAAGGTGACTTGATGAATGAACTTAAAGAGTTGACCTGGTGAGAGAACTTGGTGGGCCGAGCTGGCGGGGTGAATTGATGAACGAACCTAAAGAGTCGACTTTGTGAGAGTACTTGGTGGGCCGACCTGGTGGGGTGACTTGATGACCGAACTTAAAGGGTCAACTTGGTGAGAGTACTTGGCGGGCCGACCTGGCGGAGCGACTTGATGAATGAACTTAAAGAGTCAACTTGGTGAGAGTACTTGGTGGGGTGACTTGATGAACAAACCTAAAGAGTCGACTTGGTGAGAGTACTCGGGGGGCCGACCTAGTGGGGTGACTTGGTGAGAAAACTTAAAGAGTCAACTTGGTGAGAGTAGTTGGTGGGCTAACCTAGCGGGGTGACTTGATGAATGAACTTAAAGAGTCGACTTGGTGGGCCAACTTGGCAGAGTGACTTCATGAACAAACTTAAAGAGTCCACTTGGTGGGCCGACCTGGCAGGGTGACTTGATGAACGAACTTAAAGAGTCGACTTGGTAAGAGTAATTTGTGGGCTGACCTGGTGGGGTGACTTGATGAATGAACTTAAAGAGTCAACTTGGTGGGGTGACTTGATGAATGCACTTGAAGGGTCTACTTGGTGGGGTGACTCTATGAACGGACCTGAAGAGTTGACTTGGTGAGAGTACTTGGCGGGGTGACTTGATGAAAGGACTTAAAGAGTCGACTTGGTGAGAGTACTTGGTGGGACTACTTGATGAACGAACTTGAAGAATTGACTTGGTTAGAGTACTTGGTGGGGCAACTTGATGAAGGGACTCAAAGAGTCGACTTGGTGAGAGTACTTGGTGGCTTGACCTGATGAGCAGACTTAAAGAGTCAACTTGGTGAGAGTGGGCCTAACGAGGTGAGGTGGTGAGTGGGCCTAACGGGGCGAGTTGGTGGGGTGACTTGGTGAGTGGAATTAGAGAGCCAACATGGTGAGATGACTCAGTGAGTTGGTTCTTTGAGATGACATGGTGAGATGACTTGGCGAGTCGACCTGGTGAGCGAACTTAAAGAGTCAACTTGGCAATGTACTCGAGTCGTCTTGGTGAGGTGACCTGGTGAGTAGGCTCAAAGAGTCAACATGGTGAGGTGACTCATTGAGTCAACATGGTGAGGCAACTCATGGTGAGGAGCTATCCTTGAGGTGACTTGGTGGGCCTACTTGATTAGTCAACTTGGTTAGCCGACCTAACCAGCTGATATGGTGAGCGGGTTTAAAGAGGCAATGACTTGGTGGGGTAACTCAGCAAGCCAACTTATCAAGGCGAGATGGTGAGTCAACTTGGTGAGCTAACTTGGTGAGCGCAGTTAAAGAGTCAACTTTGTGAGGTGACTCGGCGTGTTAGCTTGCTGATGCGACTTGGGTGGGCCGACCTGGCGAGCGAACTTAAAGAGGTGACTTGGGCGAGCTGACCTAGTGAGAGAACTTAAAGAGTTGACTTGGCAACATACTTGAACAACCAACTTGGTGAGCTAACATGGTGAGTGGGCTTAGAGAAGAAACTCGGTGGGGCAACTTGGTGAGCACACTTGCTGGGGCAAGGTGGTAAAATGACTAGGTGATTCAACTTGGTGAGCTAACTTAGGGAGCTGACTTGGTGAGCAAACTTAAGGGGTCGACTTGGTGAGGCAACCTGAATAGACGACTCGGTGAGCTGAATTGGGGAGTTGACATGGTGAGTGGTCTTAAAAAAGAGGTGACCTGGTGGGGCAACCTAGTGAGGCGAGACGGTAAGTCATCTTGTTGAGCCGTCTTGATGAGCTGTGAGTGGACTTAAAGAGTCAATTCTTGATTTGGCAAAGACCACATGGTCAGATGACTTGGTGAGCCAACCTGGCTAGCAAAATTGGCAAACAAACTTATAGAATCGACTTGCTATCCCTAGCCAGGATTGCACACCTAGGTCGACCAAACTTGGGTCATGGGAGGCCCTGTACAGCGAAAAGCGCTAAATTTTGGGCATTACAAAAAAAAAAAAAAACAAGTTACCTGCTTTTGGATCACGCACAAGTTTCAGTTCATGTATTGCCGAGCCGACTCGAGGCGTTACACCTAGCTAGCCAGATTCGAGGTAGGGTAGCTAAAACGATCCAATTTGAGAATTTTCTTTATAAAAAGACATCATGATAGGCCCCATAAGGCAAAAAAGAATGAAATTTTGGGAGTTCAAAAAAAATGTTACCCAGTTTTGGATCGCGCACAGGGCTCGTGTCATGTAGCATCAAGGTACCCTAGGTGACATGATTCGAGCAAAAAGTTGACGATGGCATGAGTCGTGCAAAAAAATTAGAGGCCATTAAGGCTCGAGGCACTTCGAGTCGAGGTTGCCGAGGCGGGTTGGGTTGAAAACTTTGGGCATTAACCAAAAAGAAAAAGTTAACCGCTTTTGGATCATGTACACGACTCGGGGCACTTAGAATCAAGTCGAGCACGGTGACATGAGTCGTGCAAAAAATTTGGAGATGACTCGAGTTGGGGCATCCGACTCTATTCGAGTTCAAAACTTTGGGACTTGACAAAAAAAAGAAAAAAGAAAAAGTTACCCAATTTTGGATCACGTAAGTAACTCGGGGCACTCAGAATCAAGGCAAGTGTGGTTACATGAGTCAAGCGAAAAAAAAAATGGAGGCGGTTAAGGCTTGAGGCAATTCGAGTCGGGGTAGCTAAGTCGATTCGAAAACTTTGGCCGTTAGCCAAAAAAAGAGTTAATTGCTTTTGGATCATGTACATGACTTGGGGCACATAGAATCAAGTCAAGCACGGTGACATGAGTGGTTTGAAAAAATTGCAGGCGATTAAGGCTCGAGGCGATTTGAGTCGATGTTGCTGACACGATTCGGGTTGAAATCTTTGGGTGTTAACCAAAGAAGGAAGAAGTTAACCACTTTTGGATCATGTACATGACTCGAGGCACCAAGTCGAGCACAGTGACATGAGTCCTATGAAAAAACTGGAGGCAGTTAAGGCTCAAGGCGATACGAGTCGGGGTTGCTGACACAATTTGGGTTGAAAACTTTGGGCGTTAACCAAAAATAAGAGTTGACCACCTTTGGATCACGCACATGACTCGGCGCACTTAGAATCATGTCGAGCACGATGACATGAGTTGTGCAAAAAACTTGGAGGCAGTTAAGGCTCGACACGATTCGAGTTAGGGTTTGGGTAGTTGGGGCATTAACCCAAAAAAAAAAATGGCCTCTTTTGGACCACCTACATGACTCGAGGCATTTAGAATCAAGTCGAGCACGGTGACATGGGTTGTCCAAAAAATCTGGAGGCGATTCGAGTCGGGGTAGCCAACTTGATTTGAGTTCAAAACTTTGGGCGTTAACCAAAAAAATAAGTTGACCAATTTTGGATCATGTACATGAGTTGTCTACCCTCGCAAAAATTACAAAACCCGGGGACCTCCGTGGAATTTGCAGTCGAAAGATTTTTCTGCCCTAACAAAAATTTACAAACCCCACCTGCTTGAAATTTGGACTTGGAAGATTTTTCCCCCTCGTGGAATTTACAAACCCCACCCGCTCGAAATTTGGCACTTGGAAATTACGAAACCCTGCCCGCCCAGAATTTGGACTTGGAAGATTTTTTCGCCCTCACAGAAATTGCAAACCCGACCCACATGGAAATTGCACTTGGAAGACTTTTTTGCACTCGCGGAAATCACAAAACCTCACCCGTGGGGAATTCGACACTTGGGAGATTTTTCCGCCCTTCTGAAAATCGCAAACCCCACCAGCACAGAATTTGGGACTCGAGAGATTTTTTTACCCCTCGTGGAAATTTTACAAAACCCTACTCACTCAAAATTTGGCACTCAGGAGATTTTTTTGCCCTGGTGGAAATTGGAAACTCCACCCGCTAGGAATTTGGCACCTGGGATATTTTTACGCCCTCGCAAAAATTGCAAACCCCACCCACTGGGAATTTGGCACTTGGGAGATTTTTTCGCCGTCGCAAAAATTTTAACAAAACCCCACCCGCCCGGAATGTGGCACTTGAGATATTTTTCTGCCCTGGCAGAAATTGCAAAACTCCACCCGTCGGGAATTCGGCACTTGGCTGCCACAAGCCAATTATCCCTATGGTAACTTTTTTGACACCTCTAGCTTCAAATTCTGAAAGTCTAAAGGATCGATAGGCCATGCTTTCATGATTTGTATTCATACTGAAAATCAAAATCAAATGAGCTTTTACCCTTTTGTTCCGCACGAGATTTCTGTTCTCGTTGAGCTCATCTTAGGACACTTGCATTATATTTTAACAGATGTGCCACCCTAGCCAAACTCCCCACCTAACAATGTCTTTTTCCCAGATTAATGCACCTAGATGCACCTTAAGGAAAAAAATAGGGGCATTACCCCATCTCTGCCTCACAGAATAAGTAAAATAATGTTAAAAGTAGTGGTATTTCACTTGCGCCTGAAAGCTCCCACTTATTCTACACCTCTCAAGTCATTTCACAAAGTCAGACTAGAGTCAAGCTCAACAGGGTCTTCTTTCCTCACTGATTCTACCAAGCCTGTTCCCTTGGCTGTGGTTTCGCTAGATAGTAGATAGGGATAGTGGGAATCTTGTTAATCCAATCATGCATGTCACTAATTAGATGACGAGGCATTTGGCTACCTTAAGAGAGTCATAGTTACTCCCACTATTTAGCCGCACTTGGTTGAATTTCTTCACTTTGACATTCAGAGCACTGGGTAGAAATCACATTGCATCAACATCCACAGGGACCATCACAATGCTTTATTTTAATTAAATAGTCAAATTCCCCTTGTCCATACCAGTTCTAAGTCGACTGTTCGCCGCCTAGGGAAAGCCCTCCGAAGGGGGCATCCTGCGTCCGTCGCCCGATCGACACACGACAGCCCACCCTCACCACGGGAGCAGCTCGGGCAGGCAGCCAACAGCCCACAAGTTCGGGGCATAGACCCCTAGGCCAAGCCCTCAAAGCCAATCCTTTTCCCTAAGTTACAAATCCATTTTGCTAACTTCCCTTACCTACATTGTTTTATTTACCAGAGGCTATTCACCTTTCAGACCTGATGCGGTTATGAGTACGATCGGGCATGAATGGTACTCGGTCCTCTAGATTTTCAAGGGCCGCCAAAGGCACATCAAACATCGCAGGATGTGCAGTGCTCTTCCAGCCGCTGGACCCTATCTCCGATTGAACCGATTTCAGGGTGGGCAGGCTGTTAAAAAGAAAAGATAACTCTTCTCAGGGCCCCCACCGACATCTCCAAATTTCTTAATGTTGTCGTTCACTGCCACATCCCAGTTCAAGAATATTAACCCGATTCCCTTTCGATGATCGCGCAAAGTGTGCCCTTGAAATAGGGTTTCCCCATCTCTTAGGATCGACTAACCCATGTCTAAGTGTTGTTCACATGGAACCTTTCCCCACTTTAGTCTTCAAAGTTCTCATTTGAATATTTGCTACTACCACCAAGATTTGCACTGGGGGCCGGTCCACCCAGGCTCATGCCCAAGGTTTTGCAACAACCCCCGCGTCCTCCTACTCATCGGAGCCTGGCACTTGCCCCGACAATCGAGTATAGGTTGCGCGCTTCAGTGCCATCCATTTTCGGGGCTAGTTGATTCAGCATGTGTGTTGTTACACACTCCTTAGCAGATTTTGACTTCCATGACCACCGTCCTGCTGTCTTAATCAACCAACACCCTTTGTGGAATCTGGGTTAGCGCACAATTTGGCACCGTAACTCGGCTTTCGATTCATCCCGCATCACTAGTTCTGCTTACCAAAAATGGCCCACTTGGAGCTCGCAATTCTGTGGTGTGGCTCAACAAAGTAGCCACGCCAACTTACCTATTTAAAGTTTGAGAATAGGTCGAGGGCGTTATGCCCCTGATGCCTCTAATCATTTTCTTTACCCGATAAAACTTGCATGTGAGCTCCAGCTATCTTAAGGGAAACTTTAGATGAAACCAGCTACTAGACGGTTTGATTAGTCTTTTTCCCCTATACCCAAGTCAGATGAACGATTTCCACGTCAGTATTGCTGCGGGCCTCCACCAGAGTTTCCTCTGGCTTTGCCCTACTCAGGCATAGTTCACCATCTTTTGGGTCCCAATAGGTGTGCTCGCACTCGAACCCTTCATAGAAGATCAGGGTCGGTCAGCGGTGCAGCCCCCGAGAGGGGATCTCGCCAGTCAGCTTCCTTGTGCCTCGCGAGTTTTCCCAACCTGCCAACTCACACACATGTTAGACTCCTTGGTCCGTGTTTCAAGATGGGTTAGATGGAAAGCCTGTTGGCCAGTGCCACAAGCCCACAGGTGCCTAAGAGCCCACCATAAAGGTGCGCACTTTGCTCCTCGACCGCCACGATGGAAGTATTTGTGTGACTAGAAGGTCACGCTTGTGTCGTCGCGACAGCTCGCACTGGCACGTCCCTCAAATTGAGCAGCGGACCGGCTCACACCGTTCCACATCCAATCGAGGCACATCACCGGCCTCCATCCGCTTCCCTCTCGGTAATTTCAAGCACTCTTTAACTCTCTTTTCAAAGTCCTTTTCATCTTTCCCTCGTGGTACTTGTTTGCTATCGGTCTCTCACCCGTATTTAGCCTTGGACGGAATTTACCACTCGATTAGGGCTGCATTCCCAAACAACCCAACTCACCGACAGTGCCTCATGGTGCAACAGGGTCCAGGCCCGACAGGGCTCTCACCCTCTTCGGTGCCCCATTCCAGGGGACTTGGGGCTGGTCCGTCGCTGAGGACACTTCTACAAACTACAATTTGACAGGCGCGGCCATCAATTTTCATGCTGGCCTCTTCCTGGTTCACTCATCGTTACTAGGGGAATCTTGGTAAGTTTCTTTTCCTCCACTTATTGATATGCTTAAACTTAGTGGGTACTCACGCCTGACCTGGGGATGCGGTAGAGATGCAGCAATACCCGCACTACAGCGGGCTGCTGAGCCCAGAATAAAGTTCCTCACGAGGAATCATTCGATCGGCGCAAACCAATGCCGGCCTTTGCGAGCCACCGCTCATCGCGACAGATCAATGAACCTCGTGCTCATTTTAGCTAACCGTGTGCCACTTGCAGACACAGACGACCATCTTTTCTCCTCACTGGGGAGGGAAAAATTTTGTAGTGCGACGCCCAAGCAGATGCTCCCTTGGATTTCTAAGGTGCGCGATGCACCTGTGTGTTGGGTGTTGACACATCCCAAACCTCGAGCACCCAATGGGTGCGATGAGGAACGCTGTGGTGTGTCCCTACCCCATCACCTCACAAAGGTGGGAGGTGACGCATGGGAGGGCCGCGTCTTTAGACGGGGCCCCTGCCCTACAAATCATACGATTACACCCATCCTAAACATAGAATGCTCCAAGTGACGAGTCAACACACCTGGGCAAGGCAACGGGGGGTTGCAGCAGTCCTGACTTACCACCGTCGAAATGATGGATCCCTGACACAGCGCCGCGCACATAATTAGACCATGAAATCTCAATGGGGGATGAGGCCCGAACCCCCTCTAAAATGCAACCGAGTAGAGACCTCTCACTCTGACACGGACGTCGTTCGAAGACACCGATCCTAATCTAGATTGCATCCGAGTCTCTTCTTTGCCCCACGGGGAATTCACGCTTTTGATCACAGGCATTCGATGTGACCCTCGAGCTCGACGGTGCTGGACCCGTAGCTTGGCCATCTAGCACATCACTGCAGGGCTGAGTGTCTGCACGTTGCCACGGATTGATGGACCTCGTGCTCATTTCAGCCAATCGCGTGCCACTTTTGGACACGGACGGCCATCTCTACTCCTCGCTGGGGAGGGAAAAATTTTGTAGTGTGACGCCCAAGAAGACATGCCCTTGGCCGAGGCCTCGGGCGCAACTTGTGTTCAAAGACTTGATGATTAACGAGATTCTGCAATTCACACTAAGTATCGCATTTTGCTACATTCTTCATCGTGGTGAGAGCCGAGATATCCATTGTCGAGAGTCGTGATTTTGTTTTTTTTTTGTCTTTTGGCGACCCAAGCATGCAAGGCGCTGGCTTGCGCTTCATTCTTTGGATTTCTAAGGTGCGCGATGCACCCGTGTGTTGGGTGTTGACACATCTGAAACCCCGAGCACCTAATGGGTGTGATGAGGAACGTTGTGGTGTGTCCCTACCCCATCACCTCACAAAGGTGGGAGGTGATGCATGGGAGATCCGTGTCAGTGGATGGGGCCCCTGCCCCATAAATCATGCGAGTGCACCCATCCTAAACACAGAATGCTCCAAGCGACGAGTCAACACACCTAGGCAAGGCAATAGGGGGTTGCAGCAGTCTCGACTCATCGCCATCAAAATGTTGGATCCCTGGCACAGCACCGCGCATGCGATTGGACCATGAAATCTCAATGGGGGATGAGGCCCAGACCCCCTCTAAACTGCAATTGAGCAGAGACCTCTTGCTTTGATGCAGACGTCATTCAAAGGCACCGATCCTAATCCAGATTGCGTCCGAGTCTCTTCTTTGCCCTGCGGGGAATCCACGCTTTCGATCACGGGCATTCGATGTGACCCTTAACCTCGACAGTGCTGGACCCGTAGCTTGGTCATCTAGCACATCACTGTAGGGCTGAGTGCTCGCATGTCGCTAATATTTTGGGGGTGAGGAGGAGGTGAGATCCATCCCCTACATGATTCAAGGTCTCGAATCGACAATGATCCTACTACAGGTTAACCTACGGTAACCTTGTTACAACTTCTCCTTCCTCTAAATGATAAGGTTTAGTGAACTTCTCGCGACGTCACCGACAAGAACTGCCAACATCGCCCTGATCTGAACACTTCACTAGATCATTCAATTGGTAGGAGCAAAGGGCGGTGTGTAAAAAGGGCAGGGACATAGTCAATGCGAGCTGATGACTCGCGCTTACTAAGAATTCCTCGTTGAAGATCAATAATTGCAATGGTCTATCCCCATCATGATGCAATTTGGCAAGATTTCCCAAACCTTTCGAGCTAGGGAGAGAAACTCATTGGTTGCATCAATGTAGCATGCGTGCAGCCCAGAACATCTAAGGGCATCACAGACCTGTTATTGCCTCAAACTTCCATGGCCTAGGAGGCCATAGTCCCTCTAAGAAGCTGGCTGCGAAGGGGAACCTCCACGTAGCTAGCTAGCAGGCTGAGGTCTCATTCGTTAATGGAATTAACCAGACAAATTGCTCCACCAACTAAGAATGGCCATGCACCACCACCCATAGAATCAAGAAAGAGCTCTCAATCTGTCAATCCTTACTATGTCTAGACCTGGTAAGTTTCCCCGTGTTGAGTCAAATTAAGCCGCAGGCTCCACTCTTGGTGGTGCCCTTCCATCAATTCCTTTAAGTTTTAGCCTTGCGACCATACTCCCCCCGGAACCCAAACACTCTGATTTCCTAGAAGGTGTTGGCAGAGTCCTTAGAGCAACATCCGCCGATCCTTGGTCGGCATCGTTTATGGTTGAGACTAGGACGGTATCTGATCATCTTCGAGTCCCCAACTTTCGTTCTTGATTAATGAAAACATCCTTGGAAAATGCTTTCACTATGGTTCATCTTCCATAAATCCAAGAATTTCACCTCTGACAATGAAATACAAATGCCCTCGACAGTCCCTATTAATCATTACTACGGTCCCGAAGGCCAACAAAACAGGACCCCTAGGCCCAGCCCTCAGAGCTAATCCTTTTCTTGAAGTTACGGATCCATTTTGCCGACTTCCCTTACCTACATTGTTCTATTGACCAGAGGCTATTCACCTTGGAGACTTCATGCGGTTATGAGTATGATTGGGTGTGAACGGTACTCGGTCCTCTAGATTTTAAAGGACCACCAAAGGTGCACCAGACACCGCGGGATGTGCGGTGCTCTTCCAGCTGCTGGACCCTATCTCTGGTTGAATCGATTTCAGGGTGGGCAGGCTGTTAAAAAGAAAAGATAACTCTTCTCGAGGCCCCTATCGACATCTCCAAATTTCCTAACATTGTCGTCTGCTGCCACGTCTCGGTTCGAGAATATTAACCTGATTCCCTTTCGATGATCGCATAAAGTGCACCCTTGAAATAGGGTTTCCCCATCTCTTAGGATCGACTAACCCATGTCCAAGTGCTGTTCACATGGAACCTTTCCCCACTTCAGTCTTCAAATTTCTCATTTGAATATTTGCTACTACCACCAAGATCTGCACCGGGGGCCAGTCCACCCAGGCTCATGCCCAAGGTTTCGCAACAACCCCTGCGTCTTCCTACTCATCAGAGCCTGGCACTTGCCCCAACGGCCGAGTATAGGTTGCGCGCTTCAGCGCCATCCATTTTTGGGGCTAGTTAATTTGGCAGGTGAGTTGTTACACACTCCTTAGCAGATTTTGACTTCGATGACCACCGTCCTACTGTCTTAATCAACCAACACCCTTTGTGGGATCTGGGTTAGTGCACAATTTGGCACCGTAACTCGGCTTTTGGTTCATCACGCATCGCCAGTTCTGCTTAACAAAAATGGCCCACTCGGAGCTCGCGATTCTGTGGCACGGCTCAATAGAGCAGCCATGCTAACTTACCTATTTAAAGTTTGAGAATAGGTCGAGGGCATTACACCCCCGATGCATCTAATCATTTTCTTTACTCGATAAAACTCGCACGTGAGCTCTAGCTATCTTGAGGGAATCTTCAGAGGAAACCAGCTACTAGATGGTTTGATTAGTCTTTCGCCCCTATACCCAAGTCAAATAAATGATTTCCACATCAGTATCGCTGTGTGCCTCCACCAGAGTTTCCTCTGGCTTCACCCTACTCAGGCATAGTTCACCATCTTTCAGGTCCCAATAGGTGTGCTCACACTCGAACCCTCCATAGAAGATCAGGGTCGGTCGACGGTGCACCCCCCGAGAGGGGATCTCGCTAGTTAGCTTCATTGTGCCTCGTGAGTTTTCCCAACCTGCCAACTCACACACATGTTAGAGTCCTTGGTCCGTGTTTAAAGGTGGGTCGGATGGAAAGCCCGTTGGCCAGTGCCATGAGTGCACAGGTGCCTGAGAGCCCATCGTAAAGGCATGCACTTCGCTCCTCGACCACCGCGATGGAAGTATTTTTGCAACTAGAAGGTCGTGCTTGTACCACCGCGACAACCCGCGCTGGCACATCCCCCGAACCAAGCGGTGGACTGGCTCACACTGTTCTGCATCTGACCGGGGCCCATATTTAGCCTTGGATAGAATTTACCACCCGATTAGGGCTGCATTCCCAAACAACCTGACTCGCCGATAGCGCCTCATGGTGCGACAGGGTCTGAGCTTGACGGGGCTCTCACCCTCTTCGGTGCCCCCTTCCAAGGGTCACGGGCCTAGTCCGTTGCTGAGGACACTTCTACAAACTACAATTTGATAGGCGTGGCTGTCGATTATCATGTTGGGCTCTTCTCGATTTGCTCGCTGTTACTAGGGGAATCCTGGTAAGTTTCTTTTCCTCCACTTATTGATATGCTTAAACTCAGCGGGTACTCATGCCTGACTTGGGGACGTGGTAGAGATGCAACAATGCCCGCACTGCGATGGGTCACTGAGCCTAGAATAAAGCTCCTCTCGAGGAATCGTTTGATCGACGCAAACCAACACCAGCCTTTGCGAGCCACCGCTTGTCATGATGGATCAACGGACCTCGTGCTCATTTTAGCTGACCGCGTGCCACTTGCGGACGTGGATGGCCATCTCCACTCCTCACTGGGGAGGGCAAAATTTTGTAGTGTGATGCCCAAGAAGACGTGCCCTTGGCTGAGGCCTCAGGCACAACTTGCGTTCAAAGACTTGATGATTCACAGGATTCTACTATTCACACTAAGTATCACATTTCGCTACATTCTTCATCGTGGTGAGAGCCAAGGTATCCATTGCTGAGAGTCATTATTTTGTTTTGTTTTTGTCTTTTGGTGACCCAAGCGTGCAAGGCGCTAGCTGGCGCTTCGTTCTTTGGATTTCTAAGGTGCGCAATGCACCCGTGTGTTGGGTGTTGACACATCCCGAACCCTGAGCACCCAATGGGTGCGATGAGGAACACTATGGTGTGTCCCCACCCCATCACCTTGCAAAGGTGGGAGGTGACGCATGGGAGAGCCGTGTCAGTGGACGGGGCCCCTACCTCGCAAATCATGCGAGTGCACCCATCCTAAACACAGAATGCGCCAAGCAATGAGTCAACACACCTAGGCAAGGCAACAAGGGGTTACAGCAGTCTCGACTCACCGCTATCAAAATGATGGATCCCTGGCATAGTGACGCGCATGCAATCTGACCATGAAATCTCAATGGGGGATGAGGCCCAGACCCCCTTTGAACTGCAACTGAGCAGAGACCTCTCGCTCTGATGCAGACGTCGTTCGAAGGCACTGATCCTAATCTAGATTGCATCCAAGTCTCTTCTTCGCCCTGCAGGGAATCCACTCTTTCGATCACAGGCATTCGATGTGACCCTCGACCTCAACAACACTGGACCCGTAGCTTGGCCATCCAGCACATCGCTGCAGGGCCGAGTGTTCGCACCTCACCAAGATTTCAATGGTGAGGAGGAGGCCATCTCCATCCCCTACACAATTTAGGGTCTCAAACTGACAATGATCCTACCCCAGGTTCACCTATGGTAACCTTGTTACACCTTCTCCTTCCTCTAAATGATAAGGTTCAGTGAACTTCTCGCGACGTCGTCGACAGGAATCGCCATCGTCGCCGCAATCTGAACACTTCACCAGATCATTCAATTGGTAGGAGCAACGAGCAGTGTGTACAAAGGGCA
The DNA here is from genome assembly GCA_028749045.1 of Cupressus sempervirens. NCBI lineage: Eukaryota > Viridiplantae > Streptophyta > Pinopsida > Cupressales > Cupressaceae > Cupressus > Cupressus sempervirens. The sequence continues at coordinate 686,501,418 of CM053789.1, read as the reverse complement.
TGGACGTAGTCAACGCGAGCTCATGACTCATGCTTACTAGGAATTCCTCGTTGAAGATCAATAATTGCAATGGTCTATCCCCATCATGATGCAATTTGGCAAGATTTCCCAAACCTTTCAGGCTAGGGAGAGAAACTCGTTGGTTGCATCAGTGTAGCGCACGTGTGGCCCAGAACATCTAAGGGCATCACAGACCTATTATTGCCTTAAACTTCCATGGCCTAGGAGGCCATAGTCCCTCCAAGAAGCTGGCCGTGAAGGGGAACCTCCGCGTAGCTAGTTAGCAGGCTGAGGTCTCATTCGTTAATGGAATTAACCAGACAAATCACTCCACCAACTAAGAATGGCCATGCACCACCACCCATAGAATCAAGAAAGAGCTCTCGCACAAGCAACAAGAATGACGTTCACAGCACATGCAGGACTCGCAATGCTCAAAGATTTCACACAAGAGGAAAGTATCCCATCGTCGACCAGAGAGGGTTGAATAGGGAGCCTCAGTTCATAGGAACCTGGGAAGAACATCTTGTATGGAACCCTTTACCCTCGAACTCACCTTTGCCACTACTCAGAAAGAAGCCTCGAGTCTGTATGAGATGCACCGCACACGTAGCCACCTCAATTGTAAGGCCACTCAAAGACATCCATTTCCCAGGCATATGCCTCCTACATGCCTGTTGAGGTGCACCCGCATAGAAAAAATTGTTCTCGATCGCAACAAATGTTTTCCCATGATGAAGAGTTGGTTGCCAAAGTGCCAACGGAGACCACCGTGCTGAAGGGTGAAGGGTTGTGCGAGTCAAAAACATGGCTGGTTATGCGATTGGCGGGGGCATCACTGTGCATGCGACCACCTCAATTATAAGGCCGCTCAAGGGCATCATGTATAACTCCCCCTCCGCACATTTATAGGTGATGAGAGCCTGCCCGCATACACGGACATGTCTAACCTTTGGCAAATATCTCCTTTCCTAGCACAGCCTCGCTAACCATTCCCCGTGACACGTGATCTGCCAGTGTAGGTATAGAAAAGTTCCTACGGGTGAACACTCACACTAGCATTGTCGAACAAGCTTCAATCTCATGCACATGCACATACCAAAGAATTACATCGTGAGGGAACCACCCACGAGCACCTACATATCGGCAAAAAGCATTCATGCGAATTCTTCCCCTAGACAAACATGTTGGGCCTACACTTGTCGGAGCATTGCAAAGACGAGCGCTCTGGTTTGCAAGAGCCTGAGAAGAACATCTCGTACAAAACCTGTTCCCCCAAAATGCTTGAATCACAAATGCTCGCAGCAGAGTCATAATGCAAAGATGTACACTGCGCACGCGAATAAGTAAGGACACTCAGAGACATCCATTTCCTAGGCATATGCCCCCTACAAGATTTTTGGTGCACCCCATACAAACGGCCAGACTTCAACAAGCCCTCCTAGAATTTCGCATCTGAAGAGAGATGAAACACCTTGGGCTTTTTGTCCACACAATGCAAACACCGAACGCTCGATTTAGGGGGGAGATGAAGAAGAGTATCTCCCGCAAAACCCATAAGCTGCAGCCGTTCAGATCGCACAGGGCATGGAGAGTTTCCGCATCCAAAAAAATTATCGGTAATACCCTACGCTTCTACTGGCCTAAACCAAAAAGGCTGTCACGATAGTGTCATGCACTTCTGTAGGATGAGACAGTGAAGAGGCGAGCACACACTGAGAACGCACTAGCAAATCAATTATTTGGCAACCAAACCTTTTGCTAGCCCCCCTCTCAATCCCAAGGCTCTACCAATTGGCAAAAACTTAGGGTGGAGAGTGGACCCTTGATGAAATTAGGGACATCAAGCAATGCACCCGTGCAACCATCTCTTTCCTTCTTGTCATCCAGGCAGGATAAAAATGCAATGATAGAACGTGCCAATGAGACGGAGCCCTTGGCTAGAAGATACAACTCCATACATACTAAGCAAAAAGCGCATCTTAGAATTGAACACCAAATGTGTAGTGTGTTGCAAGCTGTGCAAACACCTACATATAGGGTATATCCAACAAAAAAAAGTGACAAGTACTTCCCACCAGCTCTGCCATTGCGATTATCGAATGGGATATACTCACTGCCACAGATTAATGACCATCATTACCGTCTTGGAATAGATACAAGCACATCGAGCTTCATCCGATGAACTGGATGAATTTTACCTTGAAGGGGCCCATCCAAAAGTTTCAAAGGTCATCTCCTTGAACTCTCAAGAACAAGGCCCATCTTACATGCAAACTCTACTACTGCACAAAAATAGGTTGCAATTAAAGAGAAATTGCAAGGCCATCACAATGGCCCAAGGCCAATGCTCTGACTAAGTCAATTTTCTCTTGCAATCACCATGCCACCATTCATAGAGAGATCTCCCCATTCTCTTGTAACATGATGCACAATCCAAGTGCTAGACGCGAGCTCACCCTTGAAAGGCCACTTTCCAAGGCATCCCCCGATGACACATTGGAATGACAACCGCTGTCGAACCATTCCCAATTTTGTGCCGATTGAGTTGGCACAGAGGCGACCTTGGGGAGCTCCCGTGTAGCAATCGGGATGTTCTTTCATACCCAACTCTCACAAAGACAATTGTTAGCTATGAAAAAATTTGGAATCCAAGGGCTCGCATCCATCGATATCATTGACACTGGGTCTATATACAAAGTCCATGGAGAGGTTTTGAGAAGAGAAGCCCCCCCTGCTCGCTTGCACAAACATCCCAAATTCTAGACACAAGCTCCCGCCCTTAGCATTGCTCTCCAAATCACCGCAATGACACATTGGAATGACAACCATTGTCGAACAACTCCCAGAATTTTGGCAATGGAGTGAGAAAGAAGAGTAACTTTGGGGAGAGGCGCATAGCAAATGGGTTGCTCCTTCATTCCACTCTTATATACAGATCCGATGTCACTGATTTTGTTTGGAATCCAAGGCTGCATTCGTCCTTGCCCATATGAGCAATGGCTCTTCTGATCAAATGGCCATGGGGAGCTTCTGATAACAAAGGCTCCCTTGTCACTTATGATGCACAGCCCAACTGCTAGATGACAATTCGCCCTTTAGATCATTGCCCAGGCAACCACCACAATGGCACCAATGGAACGACAACCGCTGCCGAACCATTCCAAAAATTTTGTACCAAAGAAGTTGTTGCAAAGAGAATGACTCTGGGGAGAGAGCACTCGCATAGCAAAATTGGGATGGCTTCATGGCCCTTCCAATAGAAATGATGGTGGTGCCAATATTCAAAATCTGAATAGCGTGTCTTTCTCGAACACCAGCACCGATTCTATTGGGGAGGTTCATCGAGAGGTTTTGTAATCAAAGCCTCCCATTGTAGCCACGATAGGCATGCAAATTTTTTTTCTAGAGCACCAAGAACCCACCTCATGGCTAGAGACAAGGGCTTGCCATTAGATCAACTTCAAAATCGCAGAACAGACACGGCGTAGAATGGCAACCGCTGCCAAGTCTCTTCCGTAATTACGTCAGTCGAGTGATCGAAGAAGGTGATCTAAGAGAGGGTCCAAGTGTAGGAATTCGTTGGGGGATTCACACCATTGGCATAAATTTATGCAATACCTGAGCAACACCAGACGGAGGTGCTAGATGAGGGCTCCTTTTTTAGATCGATTTTTAAAATTACCAAGAAGACGCGATGAGGGCTGGCAACCGCTACCAAACCTTTTTCAAAAATTGCACCAGCTGAGTGGTAAGAAAAAATGATCTAAAGGAGAGTCTAGGAATAGCACCCTCGAGGTTGGGCTTCATGCCCCTCTAATTGATTCAACATCAGCATCCACCGTTTCAAAATCTGACATATCCATCCACCCTAACAGCAGCGTTGAATCAATGAGGGGGGCACGGGAGCGGCTCGTAGCAACAACCTCTCCCATTGTAGCCATGATAGGCATGCAAAAATGTTTGGTAGAGCGCCAAAGCACCCACCTCATGGCTATAGACAAGGGCTCTCCATTAGATCAACTTTGAAATCGCAGAACAGACACGGTGTAGAATGGCAACTGCTGCCTAGTCTCTTTCATAATTGCGTCAGTCGAGTGATCAAAGAAGGTGATCTAAGAGATGGTCCAAGTGTAGGAATTCATTGGGGGATTCACGCCGATGGCATAAATTTATGCAACACCCAAGCAACACCAAAGGGAGGTACTAGACGAGAGCTCCCATTTTAGATCAAGTTTTAAAATCACCAAGTAGACACGGTGAGGGCTGGCAACCACTGCCAAACATTTTTCCAAAATTGCGCCAGCAGAGTGACAAGAAAAGATGATCTAAAGGAGAGTCCAGGTATAGCACCCATGAGGGTGGGCTTCATGCCCCTCTAATTGATTCAACGTCAGTGTCCACCGTTTCAAAATCTGACATATCCATCCACCTTGACAGCGGCATTGAATCAATGAGGGGGGCACGGGAGAGGCTTGCGGCAACCACCTCTCCCATTGTAGCCATGATAGGCAGGCAAAAAATTTTGCTAGAGCGCAAAGCACCCACCTCATGGCTATAGACAAGGGCTTGCCATTAGATCAACTTTGAAATTGCAGAACACATGCGATGTAGAATGGAGACCGCTACCAAGTCTCTTCCATAATTGCGTCGGTCGAGTGATCGAAGAAGGTGATGTAAGAGAGGGTCCAAGCATAGGCATTCATTGGGGGATTCGTGTCGATGGCATAAATTTATGCAATACCTGAGCAACACTGGATGGAGGTGCTAGACGAGGGCTCCTATTTTAGATCGAGTTTTAAAATCACCAAGTAGACGCGGTGAGGGCTGGCAAGTGCTGCCAAACCTTTTTCCAAAATTGCGCCAGGTGAGTGACAAGAAAACATGATCTAAAGGAGAGTCCAGGAATAGCACCCTTGAGGGTGGGCTTCATGCCCCTCTAATTGATTCAATGTCGGCGTCCACCATTTCAAAATCTGACATATCCATCCGCCCTGACAGTGGCATTGAATAAATGAGGGGGGCACGGGAGAGGCTCGCGGCAACCACCTCTCCCATTGTAGCCGTGATAGGCATACAAAAAATGTTGCTAGAGTGCCAAAGCACCCACCTCATGGCTATAGACAAGGGCTCGCCATTAGATCAACTTCGATGGCATAAATTTATGCAATACCTGAGCAACACTGGATGGAGGTGCTAGACGAGGGCTCCTGTTTTAGATCGAGTTTTAAAATCACCAAGTAGACATGGTGAGGGCTGGCAACCGCTGCCAAACCTTTTTCCAAAATTGTGCCAGCTGAGTGACAAGAAAACATGATCTAAAGGAGAGTCGAGGAATAGCACATCGAGGGTAGGCTTCATGCCCCTCTAATTGATTCAACGTCGGTGTCCACCATTTCAAAATCTGACATATCCATCCGCCTTGACACTGGCGTTGAATCGAGGAGAGGGGCATGGGAGAGGCTCGTGGCAACCACCTCTCCTATATAAGCTATTAGTGTGAGGCTCGCTCTGTATTAGAAATTAGTGAACACACTGACAACTGCCTTAAAAATCCAAATCCTTGAAAATTCTGACCAAACAGCCATTCACGACCCAATTTTTTATGAGGTCGGCAGAGGAGCAAAAGATTGTCATCGGTTAGGAGATGTGAGTTGATGGAGCCAAGGGACTGAAATTTTCTTCGTGCTCTTCCGATCAACTAGATGAATTTCACCTTGAAGGGGCCAATCCAAAAGTTTTGAAGGTCATCTCCTAGAACTCTCAAGAACAAGGCCCATCTTTACATGCAAACTCTGCTACTGCGCAAACATAGGTTACAATTAAAGAGAAATTGCAAGGCCGTCACAATGGCCCGAGGCCAATGGCTCCGACTAAGTCAATTTTCTCTTGCAATCACCATGCCGTCGTTCATAGAGAGATCTCCCCATTCATTTGTGTAGCAATTGGTATGTGCTTTTTTGCCCATCTCTCAAAAAAACCAATGTTAGCTGTGAACAAATTTGGAATCCAAGGGCTTGCATCCATTGATATCGTCACCACTGGGTCTATATACAAAGGCCATGGAGAGGTTCCGATAAGAGAAGCTCCCCTGCTTGCTCGCACAAACATCCCAAATTCTAGACACAAGCTCCCGCCCTTAGCATCGCTCTCTAGATAAGCGTAATGACACATTGGAATGACAACCACTATCGAACAACTCCCGAAATTGTGGCAATGGAGTGAGAGAGAAGAGCAACTTTGGGGAGCGACACATAGCAAACGGGCTACTACTGCTTCATTTCGCTCTTATATAGATCCGACGTCATTGATTTCATTTGGAATCCAAGGCTGCATTCATCCTTGCTCACACAAGCAATGGCTCTTCTAATTGAATGGCCATGGGGAGCTTCCAATAACAAAGGCTCCCTTGTCACTCGTGATGCGCAGTCCAACTGCTAGACGACGGCTCGCCCTTCAGATCACTGCCCAGGCAACCACCACAATGGCACCATTGGAATGACAACCTCTGCCGAACCATTCTAAAAATTTTGTGCCAAAGAAGTTGTTTCGTAGAGAATGACTCTAGGGAGAGAGCCCTCACATAGCAAAATCGGGATGGCTTCATAGCCCTCCCAATAGAAACGATGTTGGTGCCAATATTCCAAATCTGAATAACGTGTCTTTCGCGAACACTAGCACTGATTGTATTGGGGAGGGTCACCAAGAGCTTTTGTTATCAAAACTCCCATTGTAGCTACGATAGGCAAACAAAAAATTGCTAGAGCCCCAAGCACCCACCTCATGGCTAGACAAGGGCTCGCTATTAGATCAACTTCAAAATTGCTAAACAGACGCGCTGTGGAATGGCAACTGCTGCCAAGCCTCTTCCGTAATTGCGTCAGTCAAGTGATCAAAGAAGGTGATCTAAGAGAGAGTCCAAGGCTAGGGATTCGTTGGGGGATTCATGCCGATAGAAAAAGTTTATGCAATACTCCAGCAACACCGAACGGAGGTGCTAGACAAGGGCTCCCATTTTAGATCAGGTTTTAAAATCACCAAGTAGATGCGGTGAGGGCTGGCAACCACTGCCAAACCTTTTTCTAAAATTGCACCAGCTGAGTGACAACAAAAAAAGATCTAAAGGAGAGTCCAAGAATAGCACCTCGAGGGTGGGCTTCATGCCACTCTAATTGATTCAAAGTCGGCGTCCACCGTTTCAAAATCTGACATATCCATCCGCCCTGACACCAGCGTTGAATCAATGAGGGGGGCACGGGAGAGGCTCATGGCAACCACATCTCCCATTGTAGCTGCGATAGGAATGCAAAAAATTGCTAGAGTTCCAAGCACCCATGTTATGGCTAGACAAGGGCTCGCCATTAGTAAATCAACTTCAAAATCGCGGAACAGACACGCTATAGAATGGCAACCGCTGCCAAGTCTCTTCCATAATTGTGCTGGTCATGTGATCGAAGAAGGTGACCTAAGAGAGGGTCCAAGGGTAGGCATTCGTTGGGGGATTCGTGCCAATAGAAAAAATTTATGCAATACCCGAGCAACACCGGATGGAGGTGCTAGATGAGGGCTCCCATTTTAGATCAAGTTTTAAAATCACCAAGTAGACGCGGTGAGGGTTGGCAACCGCTGCCAAATTTTTTTCTGAAATTGCACCAGTTGAGGGACAAGAAAACATGATCTAAAGGAGAGTCCAGGAATAGCACCCTCGAGGGTGGGCTTCATGCCCCTCTAATTGATTCAACGTCGGTGTCCACCGTTTCAAAATCTGACATATCCATCCGCCCTGACAGCGGCATTGAATCAATGAGGGGGGCATGGGAGAGGCTTGTGGCAACCACCTCTCCCATTGTAGCTGTGATAGGCATGCAAAACTTTTTGCTAGAGTGCCAAGCACCCACCTCATGGCTATAGACAAGGGCTCGCCATTAGATCAACTTCGAAATCGCAGAACAGACGTGGTGTAGAATGGCAACCACTGCCAAGTCTCTTCCGTAATTGCATCGGTCGAGTGATCGAAGAAGGTGATCTAAGAGAGGGTCCAAGCATAGGCATTCATTGGGGGATTCGCGCAGATGGCAAAAATTTATGCAATACCCGAGCAACATCTAACGGAGGTGCTAGACGATGGCTCCCATTTTAGATCAAGTTTTAAAATCACCAAGTAGACGCGGTGAGGGCTGGCAATCATTGCCAAACCTTTTTCTGAAATTATGCCAGCTGAGTGACAAGAAAACATGATCTAACGGAGATTCCAAGAATAGCACCCTTGAGGGTGGGCTTCATGCCCCTCTAATTGATTCAACGTCAGCGTCCACCATTTCAAAATCCGACATATCCATCCGCCCTGACAGCGGCATTGAATCAATGAGGGGGGCACGGGAGAGGCTCGTGGCAACCACCTCTCCCATTGTAGCCATGATATGCATGCAAAATTTTTCTCTAGAGCGCCAAGCACCGACCTCATGGCTAGAGACAAGGCCTCACAATTAGATCAACTTCGAAATTGTAGAATACATGCGGTGTAGAATGGCAACCGCTGCGAAGTCTCTTCCGTAGTTGCGTCGGTTGAGTGATCGAAGAAGGTGATCTAAGAGAGGGTCCAAGCGTAGGCATTCATTGGGGGATTCGTGCCGATGGCATAAATTTATGCAATACCTGAGCAACATCGGACGGAGGTGCTAGACGAGGGCTCCCATTTTAGATTGAGTTTTCAAATCACAAAGTAGACGCGGTGAGGGCTGGCAACCGCTGCCAAACCTTTTTCTGAAATTGTGCTAGCTGAGTGACAAGAAAACATGATCTAAAGGAGAGTCAAGGAATAGCACCTCGAGGGTGGGCTTTATGCCCCTCTAATTGATTCAACGTCGGCGTCCATCATTTCAAAAATTGACATATCCATCCGCCTTGACACAAACGTTGAATCAATGAGAGGGGCATGGGAGAGGCTCGCAGAAACAACCTCTCCTATATAAGCTATTAGTGCGAGGCTCGCTCTGCATTAGAAATTAGTGAACACACCAAAATCCACCTTAAAAATCCAAATCGTTGAAAATTCTGACCAAACAGCCATCCATGAGAAAAAATTTTATGCGGTCGTCTAAGGAGCAAAAGATTGTCATTGGTTAGGAGATGTTAATTCATGGAGCCAAGTGACTGAAATGGTCATCGAGCTCATCTGATCAACTGGATGAATTTCACCTTGATGGGGCCCAATCCAAAATTTCCAGAGGTCATCTCCTGGAACTCTCAAGAACAAGGCCCATCTTACATGCAAACTCTGCTACTGCGCAAACATAGGTTGGAATTAAAGAGAAATTGCAAGGCCATCACAGTGGCCCGAGGCCAATGCTCCGACTAAGTGAATTTTCTATTGCAATCACCATGCCATCATTTACAGAGAGATCTCCCCATTCACTTGTGACACGACGTACAATCCAAGTGATAGACGTGAGCTCGCCCTTGAAAGGCCACTTTCCAAGACATCCCCCGATGACACATTGGAATGACAACCATGGTCAAACCATTCCCAATGTTGTGCCGATAGAGTTTGCACAGAGGTGACCTTAGGGAGCTCCCGTGTAGCAATCGAGATGTGCTTTCATACCCATCTCTCAAAAAAACCAATGTTAGCTATGAACAAATTTAGAATCCAAGGCTCGTATCCATTGATATCGTCGGTGCTTGGTCTATATATTCAAAGGCCACGGAGAGGTTTCGATAAGAGAAGCTCCCCTACTCGCTCGCACAAACATCTCAAATGCTAGACACAAGCTCCCACCCTTAGCATCGCTCTCCAAATCACCACAATGACACATTGGAATGACAACTATTGTCGAACAACTCTCAAATTTGTGCTGATAGAGTGAGAAAGATGAGCAACTTTGGGGAGCCGCGCATAGCAAACGAGTTGCAGCTTCATTCCGCTCTTATATATAGATTCGATGTCATTGATTTCATTTGGAATTCGAGGCTGCACTCGTCCTTTCTCACACAAGCAATGGCTCTTCTCATCGAATGGTCACAGGGAGCTTCCGATTACAAGGGCTCCCTTGTCACCTGTGATGCACAGCCCAACTACTAGACGATGGCTCGCCCTTCAGATCGCTACCCAGGCAACCACCGTAACGGCACCATTGGAACGAAAATCGCTCCCGAACCATTTCAAATTTTTTTTTCCAAATAAGTTGTTGCAAAGAGAACGACTCTAGGGAGAGAGCCCTTGCATAGCAAAATCGAGATGGCTTCATGACCCTCCCAATAGAAACGATGCTGGTGCCAATATTCCAAATCCAAATAATGTGTCTTTCTTGAACACCAGCACCGATTTTATGAGGTCGATAGAGGAGCAAAAGATTATCATTGGTTAGGAGATGGGAATTCATGGAGGCAAGGTAGTGAAATGGCCACCTTTTAGAGATCAGGCGGAATAGCTCAGCTCGGGTGGAACAGCTCGGGTAGGACGACTCGACAATACCATTTGCCTCAGTGCCTTTTTTGAGGTTTACTTGAGAGGAGCAGACATAATGTCAACTTTGATCATCTAGGAGTTCGAGTAGGATGGCATGGTAACAACGGCTCGGCATTTGGAGTGTCTATGGCAGCTAGATGGGATTTGAATTCATGGAGCCAAGGGAGTGAAATGGTCATCGAACAAAGGCCAATCTTACATGCAAACTCTGCTACTGCGCAAACATAGGTTGCAATTATAGAGAAATTGCAAGGCCATCACAATGGCCCAAGGCCAATGCTCCAACTACTAAGTAAATTTTCTCTTTCAATCACCATGTCGTCGTTCACAGAGAGATCTCCCCATTCACTTGTTGTGATGCACAATCCAACTGCTAGACGCGAGCTCGCCCTTGAAAGGCCACATTCCAAGACATCCCGATGACACATTGGAATGACAATCGCTGTCGAACCATTCCCAATGTTGTGCCGATCGAGTTGGCACAGATGCGATCTTAGGGAGCTCGTGTGTATCGATTGGGAAGTGCTTTCGTACCCATCTCTCACAAAAACCAATGTTAGCTGAACAATTTTAGAATCCAAGGCTCGTATCCATTGATATTGTCAGCACTGGGTCTATATTCAAAGGCCACAAAGAAGTTTCGATAAGAGAAGCTCCCTTGCTCGCTTGCACAAACATCTCATGTAGCCGCAATAAGTACACCATGACAAATTTCTAGAGCGTCGAGCACCCATAGTAAGTTGCCATTTTACCAAGCAACGTCAGAGTGCTAGACAAGGGCTCACATTTAGATCAAGTTTTAAAATCACCAAAAAGACACGCCATGGATTGACAATCGCTGCCTCACCTTTTCCAAAATTGAGTCATCAGAAAAAATGATCTAAAGGAGAGCCAAGGAAAAGCACTGAGATCGCTTCATGCCCCTTTCATTGATTCAACATCAGCATACACCGTTTGAAAACCCAACAATCTGATCTGCCTAGACACCAATGTTGAATCAATGAAAGGGGCATGGGAGAGGCTCGCGGCAACAACCTCTCCTATATAAGCTATTAGTGCGAGGCTCGCTCTACATTAGAAATCTATGATAGCATGGACAACTCCCTTAAAAATCCAATTCAATGAAAAATGTGACCAAACAACCATCCATGACACCATTTTTGGAGCTCGGCCAGATCGAGTCAGCCAGCATGGCTCGTCCAGATCTATTAATCAAATATACTGCCCACCAAGTACCCATTTTATACATGCTCTCTCCACTAAAGAGGCAGAGTATGATGCTGCTATAGAGGCCACCAAAGAGATGATATGGCTTCAGTTCTTCTTGGAAGAATTGGGACATCCTCTATTAATCAAATATACTGCAGTATTGATAGCCTCCGCCCACATGTGTAAGGGCAACCCAGCATGCAACCTCATGCTCCTTGCGTGCTCCATTATAGTCCTGTTCATGCATTCAGCCACTCCATTTTCCTGTGGAGTCCTTGGAATAGTTTTTTGTCTATGAATACAATTAGTGGAGCAATAATCTTCAAATTCATGACTGCAATACTCACCACCATTATCAGATCTGAGACATTTTAATTTCTTACCAGTCTCATTTTCAACCAAGCATTTCCATTTCTTAAAAGTTTGAAATACATCAGATTTTTGTCTAAGGAAATAAACCCATACTTTTCTAGTTGCGTCATCAATAAATGTAACATAATAATGAGAGCCACCAAGGGAAGATACCTGAGCCAGTCCCCATACATCTGTATGCACAAGCTCTAATTTCTCCTTTTTGTTTTCCTTCCCTGTCTTTACAAAACTCACTCTCTTTTGTTTTCCATACACACAACTTTCACAGAAATCCATATTCACACATTTTAGACCTGGTAAAACTTTCCTTGAATGAAGTACTTTCATACCTTTCTCACTCATGTGCCCAAGTCTATTGCGCCACAGCGCTGTATCAGAATCTACAGCAGCTATTTGTTCTCCCTGCTCAACTGCAGTAATTGTTCCTGAATATTCATTTTTCTCTGAAACAATCAAAGTAGAAGGAACAATATGACCTGTACAAAGATATAAGGTGCCTACTTTCACACCTTTTGCTACTACAAGGGAACCTTTTGAAACCTTCCAATTTTTATCATTAAAATTAATTACACAACCCTCATCACCGAGTTGCCCTGCTAAAATTAAATTCCTACTCAGCTTTGGAACATGTCTTACCTCATGTAGTATCCAATGATTCCCATTCTGCAACTTAATCTTAATTTTTCCCTTTCCAACAATCTGACAGGGTTCATTATCCCCCAAATAAACAAGCCCAAAATCCCCTTGGACATAATCAATGAAATAACCTCTATGAGGTGTAGCATGAAAAGAAGCACCAGAATCTAAAACCCATGAATCATCAACACTCTCTAAAGACAGAAGCAAAGCATCCTCTTCGGATTTATTACTTACCACATTTGCCTCTTTGTCTACATCTGATTTATCTCCTTCATTTTTCTTTCGAGTCCAGCAATCTTTCTTTTTGTGCCCTGGTTTCCCACAGTACCAGCAATCATTTGGTCCTCTCAATTGAGACCTCCTCCCCTTTGACTTTCCTCTTGATTTCCCACGATTTCCAGAGTTACTTCCTCTTTCAGTCGTTTTGCCCCTGCTTTGTGCATTTAAAGCACTTCCTGATGTAGATCCACCTGAGGATTTTCTACGAGTTTCCTCACTTAAAATAACACCGATCACATCATCATATTTTAGGGTACTTGATCCAGGAACATAATTACTCACTGCCATTACCAAGCCATTCCAGCTTTCAGGCAAAGAACACAAAATCAAGAGAGCCCTAATTTCTTCATCAAAATTGATACCCACAGAAGATAATTGACTAGTAATAGTATTAAAGTCATTTAAATGATCTGCAACAGATCCACCTTCTGCCATTTTCATATTAAATAAACGCTTCATCAGAAATACCTTATTTGAAGCGGAGGGCTTTTCATAGAGTGTCGCTAGGGTTTTCATCAAATCTTCTGTCGTCTTTGCTTTTGTAATATTAAATGCCACCGATGGTGCCAAGCATAACCGAATGCTTCCAAGTGCCTTTCTGTCCAAAAGATCCCATTCAGCCTCTGAAATAGTTCCCTGATTCTTGGCTTTTCCTTCCAACGGCTCCCACAAATCCTTCTGATATAAATAGTCTTCCATTTGCATCTTCCATAACTGGAAGTTCTGCCCATTAAACCTATCAACCCTCAGCTTACCATCATCTGCCATTGCTCCCACTCAACCGTGAGACTCCCACTTAATCGTGAGACTTTCCTGCAGAGGATAACTGAGAAACAACTAGGCTCTGATACCACTTGTTAGGATAAACCACGGACAGAAATAAAAACTACATGCAAATATAACCAATAACAAAAAATAATAGAACACACAGAAATGAACACAAGGCACCAAGATTTAACGTGGTTCACCCAATCCCTGGGCTACATCCACCAAACAGCAAGTATGATCTTATTACAATCCAGTGATTACAACCTGATTACAATCCGTAATCCCTTACAGCTCAATACCGCCGCAAGAACCAATTTCGTATCACCACATATCAAAAAATACCCAACCCTAAGCCCTTTTTATACAAGTATTAAACCGCTTTAGGGTTATAACATGTCGGCCATATGTTGGCCATAATATGTCGGCTACCATGTCGATGTCGGCTACCATTTATGAAGTATGTACAGTACTTTCCTGATCAGTCACCACAATCTAACACCGACTTGGCTGGGTGACTTGATGAACAAACTTAAAGAGTTGACCTGGTGGGTCAAACTAGCGGGATGACTTGGTGAGAGTACTTGATGGGCTAACCTGGCAGGGTGACTCGATGAACGAACTTAGAGAGTCAACTTTGCGAGAGTGTTTGGTGGTTCGAACTGGAGGGGTGACTTGATGAACGAACTTAAAGAGTCAACTTGGTGAGGGAACTTGGTGGGCCGAGCTGGCGGGGTGAATTGATGAACAAACCTAAAGAGTCGACTTTATGAGAGTACTTGGTGGGCCGACCTGGCGGGGTGACTTGATGACCGAACTTAAAGAGTCGACTTGGTGAGAGTACTTGGTGGGCCGACCTGGCGGAGTGAATTGATGAACGAACTTAGAGAGTCAACTTTGTGAGAGTACTTAGTGGGGTGACTTGATGAAATAACCTAAAGAGTTGACCTGGTGGGGTGACTTGATGAGCAAACTTAAAGAGTCAACTTGGTGAGAGTACTTGGTGGGGTGACTTGATGAACGAACTTAAAGAGTCAACCTTGTGGGCCGACTTGGTAGAGTGACTTCATGAATGAACTTAAAGAGTCCACTTGGTGGGCCGACCTGGTGGGGTGACTTGATGAACGAACTTAAAGAGTCAACTTGGTGAGAGTAATTTGTGGGCTGACCTAGTGGGGTGACTTGATGAATGAACTTAAAGAGTCGACTAGGTGGGGTGACTTGATGAACGCACTTGAAGGGTCGACTTGCTGGGGTGACACTATGAACGGACCTAAAGATTTGACTTGGTGAGAGTACTTGGTGGGGTGACTTGATGAACAAACTTAAAGAGTCAACTTGGTGGGGTGACTTGATGAGCGCACTTGAAGAATCGACTTGGTTAGAGTACTTGGTGGGGTTACTTGATGAACGGACTCAAAGATTTGACTTGCTGAGAGTACCTGGTGGCTCGACTTGATGAGCAGACTTAAAGAGTCCACTTGGTGAGAGTACTTGGCAGGGTGAACTAATGAACAGACTTAAAGAATCAACTTGGTTGGAGTACTTGGTGGGCAGACATAGTGGGGTGATTTGATGAACGAACTTAAAGAGTCGACTTGGTGAGAGTACTTGGTGGGGTGACTTGATGAATGAATGTAAAGAGTCAACTTGGTGGGCTGACCTGGCAGGGTGACTTGATGAACAAACTTAAAGAGTTGACTTGGTGGGCCAACCTGGCAGGGAGACTTGATGAACAAACTTAAAGAGTCGACCTGGCGAGAGTACTTGGTGGGCAGACCTAGCAAGGTGACTTGATGGACTAACTTAAAGAGTCGACTTGGTGAGAGTACTTGGTGGGCTGACCTGGTCACATGACTTGATGAATGAACTTAAAGAGTTGACTTGGTGGGCCATCTTGGCCGGGTGACTTGATGAACAAGCTTAAAGAGTCATCTTGGTGGGCTGACCTGGCAGGGTGACTTGCTGAGAGTACTTGGTGGGCTGACCTGGCAAGGTGACTCAATGAACAAACGTAGAGAGTTGACTTTGCGAGAGTACTTGGTGGGTCAAACTGGCAGGGTGAATTGATAAACGAACCTAAAGAGTCAACTTTGTGAGAGTACTTGGTGGGTCAACCTGGTGGGGTGACTTGATGACCGAACTTAAAGGGTCAACTTCATAAGAGTACTTGGCGGGCCGACCTGGCAGAGCGACTTCATGAATGAACTTAAAGAGTCAACTTGGTGAGAGTACTTGGTGAGGTGACTTGATGAAGCAACCTAAAGAGTCGACTTGGTGAGAGTACTTGGTGGACTGACCTGGTGGGGTGACTTGGTGAGCAAACTTAAAGAGTCGACTTGGTGAGAGTACTTGGTGGGCCAATCTAGCGGGGTGACTTGATGAACAAACTTAAAGAGTTGACTTAGTAAGAGTACTCGGTCGGCTGACCTAGTCACGTGACTTGATGAACAAACTTAAAGAGTTGACTTGGTGAGCCAACTTGGCCAGGTGACTTGATGAACGAACTTAAAGGGTCGACTTGGCAGGGTGACTTGGTGAATGGACCTAAAGAGTTGACTTGGTGAGAGCACTTTGTGGGGTGACTTGATGAACGGACTCAAAGAGTCAACCAGGTGAGAGTACTTGGTGGCTCGACTTGATTAGCAGACTTAAAGAGTCCACTTGGTGAGAGTACTTGGTGGGGTGAACTGATGAACAGACTTAAAGAGTTGACTTGGTGGGAGTACCTGGTGGGGTGACTTGATGAAGGGACATAAAGAGTCAACTCGGTGAGAGTACTTGTTCTGGTGACTTGATGAATAGACTTAAACAGTCAACTTGGTGGGGTGACTTGATGAAAGGACTTAAAGAGTCAACTTGGTGAGAGTACTTGGTGGGATGACTTGATGAACGCACTTGAATAATCGACTTGGTTAGAGTACTTGGTGGGGTGACTTGATGAACGGACTCAAAGACTCGACTTTGTGAGAGTACTTGGTGGCTCGACTTGATGAGCAGACTTAAAGAGGCAACTTGGTGAGAGTACTTGGCAGGGTGAACTGATGAACAGACTTAAAGAATCGACTTGGTGGGAGTACTTGGTTGGCCGAACTGGTGGGGTGACTTGATGAACGGACTTAAAGAGTCAACTTGGTGGGGCGACTTGATGAACGGACTTAGAGGGTCGACTTGGTGGGGTGACTTGATCAACGCACTTGAAGGGTCGAGTTGGTGGGGTGACTTGATGAATGAACCTAAAGAGTTGACCGGGTGAGAGTACTTGGTGGGGTGACTTGATGAACAGAGTTAAAGAGTTGACTTGGTGAGAGTACTTGGTCGGGTGACTTGATGAATGCACTTGAAGAATCGACTTGGTTAGAGTACTTGGTGGGGTGACTTGATGAACGAACTTAAAGAGTCAACTTGGTGGGCTGACCTGGCGGGGTGACTTGATGAACAAACTTAGAGAGTCGAATTGGTGAGAGTACTTGGTGACTTGGTGGGCTGACCTGGCCAGGTGACTTGATGAACTAACTTAAAGAGTCCACTTGGTGGGTTGACCTGGTGGGGTGACTTGATGAATGAACCTAAAGAGTCGACTTGGTAAGAGTACTTGGTGGGCAGACATAGTGGGCTGATTTAATGAACGAACTTAAAGAGTCAACTTGGTGAGAGTACTTGGTGGGGTGACTTGATGAACGAACCTAAAGAGTCGACTTGGTGGGTCGACCTGGCAGGGTGACTTGATGAGCGAACTTAAAGAGTCAACTTGGTGGGCCGACCTGGCAGGGTGACTTGATGAACAAACTTAAAGAGTCGACTTGATGAGAGTACTTGGTAGGCCGGCCTGGCAAGGTGACTTGATGAACTAACTTAAAGAGTCGACTTGGTGAGAGTACTCGGTGGGCTGACCTGGTCACGTGAATTGATGAACAAACTTAAAGAGTCGACTTGGTGGGCTGACTTGGTTGGGTGTCTTGATGAATGAACTTAAAGAGTTGACTTGGTGGGTCGAACTAGCAGGGTGACTTGGTGAGAGTACTTGGTGGGCTAACCTGGTAGGGTGACTTGATGAACGAACTTAGAGAGTCAACTTTGTGAGAGTACTTGGTGGGTCAAACTGGCGGGGTGACTTGATGAACAAACTTAAAGAGTCGACCTGGTGAGAGAACTTGGTGGGCCGAGCTAGCGGGGTGAATTGATGAAGGAACCTAAAGAGTTGACTTTGTGAGAGTACTTGGTTGGCCGACCTAGTGGGGTGACTTGATGATCAAACTTAATAGGTCGACTTGGTGAGAGTACTTTGCGGGCCGACCTGGCAGAGCTACTTGATGAACGAACTTAAAGAGTCAACTTGGTGAGAGTACTTGGTGGGGTGACCTAATGAACAAACCTAAAGAGTTGACCTGGTGAGAGTACTTGGTGGGCCGACCTGGCGGGATGACTTGGTGAGAAAACTTAACGAATCGAGTTGGTGAGAGTAGTTGGTGGGCTGACCTGGCGGGGTGACTTGATGAATGAACTTAAAGAGTCAACTTGGTGGGCCGACTTGGCAGAGTGACTATAGGAACGAACTTAAAGAGTCCACTTGGTGGGAAGACTTGGTGGGGTGACTTGATGAACGAACTTAAAGAGTCGACTTGGTGAGAGTAATTTGTCGGCTGACCTGGCGGGGTGACTTGATGAATGAACTTAAAGAGTCGACTTGGTGGGGTGACTTGATGAATGCACTTGAAGGGTCGACTAGGTGGGGTGACTCTATGAACGGACCTAAAGAGTTGACTTGGTGAGAGTACTTGGTGGGGTGACTTGATGAAAGGACTTAAAGAGTCAACTTGGTGAGTGTACTTGGTGGGGCGACTTGATGAATGCACTTGAACAATCGACTTGGTTAGAGTACTTGGTGGGGCGACTTGATGAACGGACTCAAAAAGTCGACTTGGTGAGAGTACATGGTGGCTTGACTTGATGAGCAGACTTAAAAAGTCAACTTGGTGAGAGTACTTGGTAGAGTGAACTGATGAACAGACTTAAAGAGTCGACTTGGTGGGAGTACTTGGTGCGTCGACCTGGAGGGGTGACTTTATGGACGGACTTAAAGAGTCGACTTGGATAGAGTACTTGTTCTGGTGACTTGATGAATGGACTTGAAGAGTCGAATTGGTGGGATGACTTGATGAAAGGACTTAAAGAGTCGACTTGGTGAGAGTACTTGGTGGGGCGACTTGATGAATGAACTTAAAGGGTCAACTTGGCAGGGTGACTTGATGAACAGACCTAAAGAGTTGACTTGGTGAGAGTACTTGGCGGGGTGAACTGATGAAAGGACTTAAAGAGTCGACTTGGTGGGAGTACCTAGTGGGTTGACCTGGTGGGGTGACTTGATTAACGAACTTATAGAGTCGACTTGGTGAGAGTAGTTGTTCTGTTGACTTGATGAACAGACTTAAAGAGTCGGATTGGTGGGGTGACTTGATGAAAGGACTTAAAGAGTCGACTTGTTGGGGTGACTTGATGAATGAACTTAAAGGGTCGAATTTGCAAGGTGACTTGATGAACGAACCTAAAGAGTTGACTTGGCGAGAGTACTCGGTGGGGTGACCTGATGAATAGACTCAGAGAGTCGACTTGGTGAGAGTACTTGGTGGGCCGACCTAGTTGGGTGACTTCATGAACTAACTTAAAGAGTCAACTTGGTGGGAGTAAATGGTGGGGTGACTTGATGAATGGACTTCAAGGGTCGACTTGGCAAGGTGACTTGATGAACGGTCCTAAAGAGTTGTCTTGGTGAGAGTACTTGGTGTGGTGACTTGATGAACAAACTTAAAGAGTCGAATTGGTGAGAGTACTTGGTGGGGTGACTTGATGAACATAGTTAAAGAGTCGACTTGGTGAGAGTACTTGGTCGGGTAACTTGATGAACGCACTTGAAGAATCGACTTGGTTAGAGTACTGTATGGGGTGACTTGATGAATGAACTTAAAGATTCGACTTGGTGAGCTGACCTAGCAGGGTGACTTGATGAACGAACTTAGAGAGTCAACTTGGTGAGAGTACTTGGTGACTTGGTGGGCCGACCTGGCCGGGTGACTTGATGAACAAACTTAAAGAGTTGACTTGGTGAGAGTACTCGATGGACTGACCTAGTTACGTGACTTGATGAACGAACTTAAAGAGTCGACTTGGTTGGTCAACTTGGCCGGGTGATGTGATGAATGAATTTAAAGAGTTGACTTGGTGGGTTGAACTAGCAGGGTGACTTGGTGAGAGTACTTGGTGGGCTGACCTGGCAGGGTGACTTGATGAATGAACTTAGAGAGTTAACTTTTTGAGAGTACTTGGTGGGTCGAACTGGCGGGGTGACTTGATGAACGAACTTAAAGAGTTGACCTGGTGAGAGAACTTGGTGGGCCGAGCTGGCGAGGTGAATTGATGAACGAACCTAAAGAGTCAACTTTGTGAGAGTACTTGGTGGACCGACCTGGTGGGGTGACTTGATGAACGAACTTAAAGGGTCAACTTGGTGAGAGTACTTGGTAGGCCAACCTGGCGAAGCGACTTGATGAACGAACTTAAAGAGTCAACTTGGTGAGAGTAATTTGTGGGCTGACTTGGCGGGGTGACTTGATGAATGAACTTAAAGAGTCGACTTGGTGGGGTGACTAGATGAATGCACTTGAAGGGTTGACTTGGTGGGGTGACTCTTTGAATAGACCTAAAGAGTTGACTTGGTGAGAGTACTTGGTGGGATGACTTGATGAAAGGACTTAAAGAGTTGACTTGGTGAGAGTACTTGGTGGGCCAACTTGATGAACGCACTTGAAGAATCGACTTGGTTAGAGTACTTGGTGGGGCGACTTGATGAACAGACTCAAAGAGTCGACTTAGTGAGAGTACTTGGTGGCTCGACTTGATGAGCAGACTTAAAGAGTCAACTTGGTGAGAGTGGGCCTAACAGGGCGAGGTGGTGAGTGGGCCTAACGGGGCAAGTTGGTGGGGCGACTTGGCGAGTGGAATTAGAGAGCCAACATGGTGAGGTGACTCAGTGAGTTGGTTCGTTGAGATGACATGGTGAGCTATCTTGGCGATTTGACCTAGCGAGCAAACTTAAAGAGTCGACTTGGCAACGTACTCGAGTCGACTTGGTGAGGCAACCTGGCAAGCGAGCTCAAAGAGTCAACATGGTGAGGTGACTCATTGAGTCAACATGGTGAGGTGACTCATGGTGAGGAGCTATCCTTGAGGCAACTTGGTGGGCCTACTTGATTAGTCGACTTGGTTAGCCGACCTGACGAGCTGACACGGTGAGCGGGCTTAAAGAGGCAATGACTTGGTGGGGTAACTCGACAAGCCAACTTATCGAGGCAAGATGGTGAGTTGACTTGGTGAGCTGACTTGGTGAGCACACTTAAAGAGTCAACTTTGTGAGGTGACTCAGTGAGTTAGCTCGCTGATGCGACTTGGGCGTGCTGACCTGGTGAGCAAACTTAAAGAGGCGACTTGGGTGGGCTG
The DNA here is from genome assembly GCA_028749045.1 of Cupressus sempervirens. NCBI lineage: Eukaryota > Viridiplantae > Streptophyta > Pinopsida > Cupressales > Cupressaceae > Cupressus > Cupressus sempervirens. The sequence continues at coordinate 686,480,192 of CM053789.1, read as the reverse complement.
ACCTGGTGAGCGAACTTAAAGAGTTGACTTGGCAATGTACTTGAACAACCAATTTGGTGAGCTGACATGGTGAGTGGGCTTAAAGAAGCAACTCGGTGGGGCAACTTGGCGAGCACACTTGCTGGGGCAAGGTGGTAAAACGACTAGGTGATTCGACTTGGTGAGCTGACTTAGGGAGCTGACTTGGTGAGCAAACTTAAGGGGTCAACTTGGTGAGGCAACCTGAATAGTTGACTCGGTGAGCTGACTTGGGGAGCCGACATGATGAGCGGTCTTAAAGAAGAGGCAACCTGGTGAGGTGAGACGGCAAGTCATCTTGGTGAGCCGGCTTGATGAGCTATGAGCAGACTTAAAGATTCAATTCTTGATTTGGCAAAGACCACATGGTCAAATGACTTGGTGAGCCGACCTGGCTAGCAAAATTGGCAAGAAAACTTATAGAATCGACTTGTTGTCCCCAGCCAGGATCGTACGCCTTGGTCGACCCAACTTGGGTCACTCGACTCCATCGCCCCAACCTCGGGTGACCCAACTGGGTTGCCAGAGTGGGTCGACGAGTGGAAAAAAAATTAAAAAAAATCAAGGGAGGACCTGTACAGCAAAAAGAGCTAAATTTTGGGCATTACAAAAAAAAAAAAACAAGTTACCTGCTTTTGGATCACGCACAAGTTTCAGTTCACGTATTGCCGTGCCGACTCGAGGTGTTACACCTAGCTAGCCAGATTCGAGGTAGGGTAGCCAAAACGATCTAATTTGAGAATTTTCTTTATAAAAAGAGATCATGATAGGCCCCATAAGGCAAAAAGAATGAAATTTTGGGAGTTAAAAAAAAAATGTTACCCGATTTTGGATTGCGCACAGGGCTCAGGTCACGTAGCATTGAGGTGCCCTGGGTGACATGATTTGAGCGAAAAGTTGACAGTGGCATGATTCATGCAAAAACATTGGAGGCCATTAAGGCTCGAGGTGGGTCGAGTTGACAACTTTGGGTGTTAACCAAAAAGAAAAAGTTAACCGCTTTTGGATCACTTACACGACTCGGGGCACTTAGAATCAAGTCAAGCACGGTGACATGAGTGGTTCAAAAAAATTGCAGGTGATTAAGGCTCGAGGCGATTCGAGTCGAGGTTTGGGTAGTTGGGGCAATTCGTTTCGGGGTTGCCGACATGGTTCGAGTTGAAAACTTTGGGCATTAACCCAAAAAAAAAAAGTTGACCTCTTTTGGACCATGTACATGACTCGGGGCACTTAGAATCAAGTCGAGCATGGTGACATGGGTTGTGCAAAAAATTTGGAGGCGATTCAAGTCGGGGTAGCCAACTCGATTTGAGTTCAAAACTTTGGGCGTTAACCAAAAAAATAAGTTGACCGATTTTGGATCACGTACATGAGTTGTCTGCCCTCGCAAAAATTACAAAACCCGAGGACCCACCTAGAATTTGCAGTCGGAAGATTTTTTTGCCCTCACAAAAATTTACAAACCCCACCCACTCAAAATTTGGACTTGGAAGATTTTTCCACCCTCGCAAAATTTACAAACCCCAACCACTCGGAATTTGGCACTTGGAAATTACGAAACCCCGCCCGCCCGGAATTTGGACTTGGAAGATTTTTCTGCCCTCATAGAAATTGCAAACCTGACCCACATGGAAATTGCACTTGGAAGACTTTTTCAGACTCACGAAAATCACAAAATCCCACCCGTGGGGAATTCGGCACTTGGGAGATTTTTTTGCCCTTCCGAAAATTGCAAACCCCACCAGCTCGGAATTTGGGACTCGGGAGATTTTTTTCCCCCTCGTGGAAATTTTACAAAACCCCACTCGCCCGAAATTTGGCACTCAGGAGATTTTTCTACCCTCGCAAAAATTTTCACAAAACCCCACCCACCCGGAATGTGGCACTTGGGAGATTTTTCTGCCCCGATAGAAATTGCAAAACCCCACCCACCGGGAATTCAGAACTTGGGAGATTTCTTCGCCCTCACAAAAATTTTCACAAAACCCCACCCGCTCGAGATTTGGCACCTGGGAGAGTTTTCCCGCCCTTGCGAAAAATTACAAACCCCACCCACCCGAAATTTGGCACTTGGAAGATTTTCCTGCACTCGCACAAATTGCAAACCCCACCCGCTAGGAATTTGGCACCTAAGAGATTGTTACGAGCTCGCAAGAAAAAACCTTGCGAACCCCACCTCCACTCAGAATTTGGCACTTGGGAGATTTTCTCGCCCTCATGCAAATTACAAACCCCACCCACCTCAGAGTTGAAAAAGGTTTTACGAATTGAGGCGACAGAGGGCTGAATCTCAATGGATCATGGCAACAAGGCCACTCTGCCACTTACAATACCCCGTTGCTTATTTAAGTCGTTTACAAAAGATTCTTCTCACCGACTGCTTGAAATTAATATCCAAGGTTGCTCCAACGGGCTAGTGCGTCGATCGAAGATGGCCAATGACCCAGTCCCCAATGAGTGCAAGAGCACCCCTACTGCGGGTCGCGATGCAGCCGGAGAGAGATATGCGTCGCATCTAGCGTGGATTCTAACTTAGAGGCATTCAGTCATAATCTGACACACGATAGCTTTGCGCCACAGGCTTTTCAACCAAGCATGATGACCAAATGTGTGAATCAATGGTTCCTCTCGTACTAAGTTGAATTACTATCGCAGTGCGAATCATCAGTAGGGTAAAACTAACCTGTCTCACGACAGTCTAAACCCAACTCACATTCCCTATTGGTGGGTGAAGAATCCAACACTTGGTGAATTTTGCTTCACAATGATAGGAAGAGCCAACATCAAAGGATCAAAAAGCAACGTCGCTATGAACGCTTGGCTGCCACAAGCCAATTATCCCTATGGTAACTTTTCTGACACCTCTAGGTTCAAATTCTGAAAGTCTAAAGGATCGATAGGCCACGCTTTCACAGTTTGTATTCATACTGAAAATCAAAATCAAATGAGCTTTTACCCTTTTGTTCTACATGAGATTTCTGTTCTCATTGAGCTCATCTTAGGACACCTGCGTTATCTTTTAATAGATGTGCCACCCTAGCCAAACTCCCCACCTGACAATGTCTTTTGCCCAGATCGACGCACCTAGATGCACCTTAAGGCTAAAAATAGGGGCATTACCCCATCTCCACCTCACAAAATAAGTAAAATAACATTAAAAGTAGTGTTATTTCACTTGCACCTAAAAGCTCCCACTTATTCTACAGCTCTCAAATCATTTCACAATGTCAGACTAGAGTCAAGCTCAACAAGGTCTTCTTTCCATCCTGATTCTGCCAAGCCCGTTCCCTTGGCTGTGGTTTCGGTAGATAGTAGATATGGATAGTGGGAATCTCGTTAATCCATTCATGCACATCACTAATTAGATGACAAGGCATTTGGCTACCTTAAGAGAGTCATAGTTACTCCCACCGTTTACCTGCACTTGGTTGAATTTCTTCACTTTGACATTCAGAGCACTGGGCAAAAATCACATTGCATCAGCATCCGCAGGGATCATCGCAATGCTTTGTTTTAATTAAAAAGTCAGATTCCCCTTGTCTGTACCAATTCTAAGTCGACTGTTTGCCACCTAGGGAAAGCCTTAATCAACCAACACCCTTTGTGGAATCTGGGTTAGCATGCAATTTGGCACTGTAACTCAGCTTTTGGTTCATCCTGCATCGCCAGTTCTGCTTACCAAAAATGGCCCACTTGGAGCTCACAATTCTATGGCATGGCTCAACAGAGTAGCCGCATCGACTTACCTATTTAAAGTTTCATAATAGGTTGAGGGCGTTACGCCCCCGATGCCTCTAATCATTTGCTTTACCCAATAAAACTCGCATCTGAGCTCCAGCTATCCTGAGGGAAACTTCAGAGGAAATCGACTACTAGACAGTTTGATTCATCTTTCGCCCCTATACCCAAGTCAGATGAATGATTTGCACGTTAGTATCACTGTGGGCCTCCACCAGAGTTTCCTCTAGCTTCACCCTGCTCAGGCATAGTTCACCATCTTCTAGGTCCCAACAGGTGTGCTCACACTCGAACCCTTCACAGAAGATCAGGGTTGGTCGATGGTGCACCCCCCGAGATGGGATCTTGCCAGTCAGCTTCCTTGCACCTTGTGAGTTTTCCCAACTTGCCAACTTGTACACATGTTAGACTCCTTGGTCTGTGTTTCAAGATGGGTCAGATGGAAAGCCTACTGGCCAGCACCACGAGCACACAGGTGCTCGAGAGCCTGTCGTGAAGGCGTGTGCTTTGCTCCTTTGACCGCTACGACGAAAGTATTTGTGCGACCAAAAGGTTGTGCTTGTGCCACCGTGACAGCGCACATTGGCACGTCCGCCGAACCAATCGACGGACCAGCTCACACCATTCTACATCTGACCGGGGCACATTGCCGGCCTCCATCCCCTTCCCTCCTAGAAATTTCAAGCACTCTTTAGCTCTCTTTTCAAAGTCCTTTTCATCTTTCCCTCGTGGTAGTTGTTTGCTATTGGTCTCTTGCCCATATTTAGCCTTGGACGGAATTTACCACCCGATTAGGGCTACATTCCCAAACAACCCAACTCATCGACAGTGCCTTGTGGTGCGACAGGGTCTGGGCCTGACGGGGCTCTCACCCTCTCCGATGCCCCCTTCTAGGGGACTTGGCCCTGGTTTGTCACTGAGGACACTTCTACAAACTACAATTCGACAGGCATGACCGTCGATTTTCATGCTAGGCTCTTCCTGATTCGCTTGCTGTTACTAGGGGAATCCTGGTAAGTTTCTTTTCCTCCACTTATTTATATGCTTAAACTCAGTGGGTACTCACACCTGACTTGGGGACGCGGTAGAGATGCAGCAATGCCCACACTGTGGTGGGCTACTGAGCCCAGAATAAAGTTCCTCGAGAGGAATCATTCGATCGGCGCAAACCAACACCGGCCTTTGCAAGCCAACGCTTGTCGTGATGGATCAACGAACCTCATCCTCATTTCAGCTGACCGCGCGCCACTTGTGGACGTGGATGGCCATCTCTTCTCCTCACTGGGGAGGGCAAATTTTTTTAGTATGATTCCCAAGTAGACGTGCGCAAGGTGTTGGCTCACGCTTTGTTCTTTGGATTTCTAAGGTGCGAGATGCACCCGTGTGTTGGGTGTTGACACATCCCAAACCCCGAGCACCCAATGGGTGTGACGAGGAATGCTGTGGTGTGTCCCCACCCCATCACCTCGCAAAGGTGGGAGGGGATGCATGGGAGAGCCGTTTCAACGAATGGGGCCCCCTGCCCCACAAATCATGCGAGTGCACCCATTATAAACACAGAATGCTCCAAGCGACGAGTCAACACACTTGGGCAAGGCAACGGAGGGTTGCGGCAGTCCTGACTTGCCGCCATAGAAATGATGGATCCCTGGCACAGCGTCGCGCATGTGATCGGACCATGAAATCTCAATGGGGGACAAGGCCCGGACCCCCTCTAAACTAAAACCGAGCAGAGACCTCTCGCTCCAACGTGGATGTCATTCGAAGGCACTAATCCTAATCCAGATTGCATCTAAGTCTCTTCTTCGCCCCGCAAGGAATCCACGCTTTCAATCATGGGCATTCGATGTGACCCTCGACCTCGATGGCGCTAGACCCTTAGCTTGGTCATCTAGCACATTGCTACAGGGCCAAGTGTTTGCACGTTGCAAAGATTTTGGGGGCGAGGAGGAGGCCAGCTCCATCCCCTACATGATTCAGGGTCTCAAACCGACAATGATCCTACTGTAGGTTCACCTACGGTAACCTTGTTACGACTTCTCCTTCTTCTAAATGATAAGGTTTAGTGAAATTCTTGTGACGTCATCGATAGGAACCACCGTCGCCATCATGATTCGAACAGTTCACCGAATCATTCAATTGGTAGGAGCGACGGGTGGTGTGTACAAAGGGCAGGGACGTAGTCAACGTGAGCTGATGAATCGTGCTTACTAGGAATTCCTCGTTGAAGATCAATAATTGCAATGGTCTATCCCCATCGCAATGCAATTTGGCAAGATTTCCCAAACCTTTCAGGCCAGGGAGAGAAACTTTTTGGTTGCATCAGTGTAGCGCGCATGCGGCCCAGAACATCTAAGGGCATTACAGACCTATTATTGCCTCAAACTTCCATGGCCTAGGAGGCCATAGTCCCTCTAAGAAGCTGGCCATGAAGGGGAACCTCTGTATAGCTAGTTAGCAGGCTGAGGTCTCATTCGTTAATAGAATTAACCAAACAAATTGCTCCACCAACTAAGAACGGCCTAGCACCACCACCCATAGAATCAAGAAAGAGCTCTCAATCTGTCAATCCTTACTATGTCTGGACCTGGTAAGTTTCCCCGTGTTGAGTCAAAATAAGCCGTAGGCTCCACTCCTGGTGATGCCCTTCCATCAATTCCTTTAAGTTTCAGCCTTGCGACCATACTCCCCCCAGAACCCAAACAATCTGATTTCTCAGAAGGTGTTGGCAGAGTCCTTAGAGTAACATCCGCCGATCCCTGGTCGGCATCGTTTATGGTTGAGACTAGGACGGTATCTGATCGTCTTCGAGCCCCCAACTTTCATTCTTGATTAATGAAAACATCCTTGGCAAATGCTTTCACAGTGGTTCATCTTCCATAAATCCAAGAATTTCAACTTTGACAATGAAATACAAATTCCCTCGACAGTCCCTATTAATCATTACTCCGGTCCCAAAGGCCAACGGAATAGGACCAGACTCCTATCGTGTTATTCCATGATAATGTATTCAGAGCGTAGGCTTGCTTTGAGCACTCTAATTTTTTCAAAGTAACGATGCCAGAACTGCGACCTAGCCAATTAAGGCTAGGAACACACTGCCAATAGAAGGGACGTGAGGGCCAGTGCACACCTAGAAGGCAGACCAACCGTGACAACCCAAGGTCCAACTACAAGCTTTTTAACTGCAACAACTTAAATATATGCTATTGGAGCTAGAATTACCATGGCTACTAGCACCAGACTTTCCCTCCAATGGATCCTCGTTAGCGGATTTAGATTGTACTCATTCCAATTACCAGACTCAATGAGAACAGTATTATTATTTATTGTCACTACCTCCCCATGTCAGGATTGGGTAATTTGCGCGCCTGCTACCTTCCTTGGATGTGGTAGTCGTTTCTCAGGCTCCCTCTCTGGAATCAAACCCTAATTCTCTGTCACCCATCACCACCATGGTAGGCCTCTATCCTACCATCGAAAGTTGATAGGGTAGAAATTTGAATGAAGCGTCGCTAGCACAAAGGCCATGCGATCCGTCGAGTTATCATGAATCATCGAAATAGTGGGCGAGCCCGCGCTGGCCTTTTATCTAATAAATGCATCCCTTTCGAGAGTTGAGATTTGGTGCACATATTAGCTCTAGAATTACTACGGTTATCCAAGTAGCAAAGTACCATCAAAGAAACTATAACTAATTTAATCAGCGATCTTCAGTTTCATAATCTGAAATAGTTCATACTTAGACATGCATGGCTTAATCTTTGAGACAAGCATATGACTACTGGCAGGATTGACCAAGTAGCTTCTAACAATGAGGGGACCCAAAAGACCTGCTACAGCCAAGGAATGCTCGCCGTGATGGGAAACCAAAATTTGCATTCGCTCTGTCATACATCCAAACATAATCCGCCGCACAAGCAACAAGAATGACGTTCACAGCACATTCAGGACTCGCAACGCTCAAAGATTTGACACAAGAGGAAAGTCTCCCATCATCGACCAGAGAGGGCCGAACAAGGAGCCTTAGTTCATAGGCACCTAGGAAGAACATCCTGTATGGAACCCTTTACCCTCAAACTTGTTGTCGCCACTACTCAGAAAGAAGCCTCGAGTCTGTATGAGATGCACCGCGCACATAGCCACCTCAATTGTAAGGCCACTCAAAGACATCCATTTCCCAGGCATATGCCTCCTACATGCCTGTTGAGGTGCACCCACATAGACAAAATCCTTCTCGATCGCAACAAACATTTTCCCATGACAAAGAGCTGGTTTCCGAAGTGCCAACAGAGACCATTGTGTTGAAGGGTGAAGGGCCATGCGAGTCAAAAATATGGCTGGTTATGCGATTGGTGGGGGCATCAGTGTGCATGCGACCACCTCAATTATAAGGCCGCTCAAGGGCATCGTGTATAACACCCCCTCCGCACATTTATAGGTGATGAGAGCCCACCCGCATACATAGACATGTCTAACCTATGGCAAATATCTCCTTTCCCAGCACAGCCTTGCTAACCGTTCCCCGTGACACGTGATCTACCAGTGCAGGTACAGAAAAGTTCCTATGGGTGAACACTCACACTAGCGTTATTGGACAAGCTTCAATCTCATGCACATGCACATACCAAAGAACTACACCGTGAGGGAACCACCCGCTAGCACCCACATCTCAACAAAAAGCATTTGTGCAATTTCTTCCCCTAGACAGACACATTGGGCCTGCACTTGTCGGAGCATTGCAAAGATGAGCGCTCTGGTTCGCAGGAGCCTGAGAAGAACATCTCGTATGAAACCTGTTCCCCCAAAATGCTCGAATCACAAATGCTCGCAGCAGAGTCATAATGCAAAGATGTACACCATGCACGTGACCAAGTAAGGACACTCAAAGACATCCATTTCCCAGGCATATGCCACCTACATGCTTTTCGGTGCACCCCGTACAAACGGCCATACTTTGACAAGCCCTCCTAGAATTTTGCATTTGAAGAGAGATGAAACGCCTTGGGCTTTTTGTCCACACAATGCAAACACCGAATGCTCTCTTTAGGGGGGAGCTGAAGAAGAGTATCTCCCGTAGAACCCATGAGCTGCAGTCATTTGGATCGCACAGGGCAGGATAGGGCATGGAGAGTTTCCGCATCCAAAAAAAAATTATCGGTAATACTCTACGCTTCTACTGGCCTGGACAACAAAGGCTGTCATGACAATGCCATGCACTTCTGTAGGATGGGACAGTGAAGAGGAGAGCATGCACCGAGAACGCACTAGCGAATAAATTATGCAGAAACCAAACCTTTCGCCGGCCCCCCTCTCAATCCCAAGGCTCTACCAATCAGCAAAAAATTAAGGATGTCGAGCAATGCACCTGTGTAACCATGTCTTTCCTTCTTGCCATCCGGGCTGGATAAAAATGCAATGATAAAATGTGCCAATGAGACAGAGCCCTTGGCTAAAAGATACAACTCCATACACACTCAGCAACAAGCGCATCTTAGAATCGAACACCAAATATGCAGTGTGTTGCAAGCCATGCAGACACCTACATATAGGGTATATCCAACAAAACAAAGTGACAAGTACTTCCCAACAGCTCCGCCATTGCGATTACCAAATGGGATATACTCACCGCCATAGATTAATGACCATCATTACCATCTCGGAATAGATACAAGCACATCAAGCTTCATCTGATCAACTGGATGAATTTCACCCAGAAGGGGCCCAATCCAAAAGTTCTGGACGTCATCTCCTAGAACTCTCAAGAACAAGGCCCATCTTACATGCAAACTCTACTACTGCACAAACATAGGTTGCAATTAAAGAGAAATTGCAAGGCCGTCACAATGGCCCGAGGCCAAAGGCTTCAACTAAGTCAATTTTCTCTTGCAATCACCATGCCGCTATTCATAGATAGATCTACCCATTCACTTGTGACACGATGCACAATCCAAGTGCTAGACACGAGCTCGCCCTTGAAAGGCCACTTTCCAAGGCATCCTCCGATGACACATTGGAATGACAACCACTGTCAAACCATTCCCAATTATGTGCTGATCGAGTTGGCATAGAGGTGACCTTGGGGAGTTCCCGCGTAGCAATCAGGATGTTCTTTCATACCCATCTCTCACAAAGACCAATGTTAGCTATGACCAAATTTGGAATCCAAGGGCTTGCATCCATCGATATCGTCGGCACTGGGTCTATATACAAAGGCCACGGAGAGGTTTCGAGAAGAGAAGCCCCCCCTACTCAATTGCACAAACATCCCAAATTTTAGACACAAGCTCTCGCCCTTAGCATCGCTCTCCAGATCACCGCAATGACACATTGGAATGACAACCGCTGTTGAACAACTCCCAAAATTGTGGCAATGGAGTGAGAAATAAGAGTAACTTTAGGGAGAGGCGCATAGAAAATGGGCTGCTCCTTCTTTCCGCTCTTATATATAGATCTGATGTCACTGATTTCATTTGGAATCCAAGGCTACATTCGTCCTTGACCACATGAGCAATGGCTCTTCTAATCGAATGGCCATGGGGAGCTTTCGATAACAAAGGCTCCCTTGTCACTCGTGATGCGCAGCCCAACTGCTAGACGATGGCTCACCCTTTAGATTGCTGCCCAGGCAACCACCATAATGGCACCATTGGACCGACAACCGCTACTGAACCATTCCAAAAATTTTGCGCCAAAGAAGTTGTTGCGAAGAGAATGACTCTAGGGAGAGAGCACTCGCATAGAAAAATCAGGATGGCTTCACGGCCCTTCCAATAGAAACGATGCTGGTGCCAATATTCAAAATCCAAATAATGTGTCTTTCTCGAACACCAACACCGATTCTATTGGGGAGGGTCACCGAGAGCTTTTGTTATCAAAGCCTCCCATTGTAGCCGCGATAGGCATGCAAAAGTTTTTTCTAGAGCGCCAAGCACCCACATCATGGCTAGAGACAAGGGCTCGCCATTAGATCAACTTCAAAATCGTAGAACAGACGCGTTGTAGAATGGCAACCACTGCCAAGTCTCTTTTGTAATTGCATCGATCGAGTTATCGAAGAAGGTGATCTAAGAGAGTGTCCAAGCATAGGCATTCATTGGGGGATTCACACCGATGGCATAAATTCATGCAATACCCGAGCAACACCAGACAGAGGTGCTAGACAAGGGCTCCTATTTTAGATCAAGTTTTAAAATCATCAAGTAGATGCGGTGAGGGCTGGCAACCACTGCCAAACCTTTTTTTGAAATTGTACCAGCTGAGTGACAAGAGAACATGATCTAAAGGAGAGTCAAGGAATAGCACCTCGAGGGTGGGCTTCATGCCCATCCAATTGATTCAACGTTGGCGTCCACCGTTTCAAAATCTGACATTTCCATCCCCCTTGACACCGACGTTGAATTAATGAGAGAGGCACGAGAGAGGCTTGCAGTACCAAGCTCTCCTATATAAGCTATTAGTGCAAGGCTCGCTCTGCATTAGAAATTAGTGAACACACTGACATCCGCCTTAAAAATCCAAATCATTGTAAATTCTGACCAAACAGCCATCCACGACCCAATTTTTTATGAGGTCGTCTAAGGAGCAAAAGATTGTCATCGGTTAGGAGATGCAAATTCATAGAGCCAAGGGATTGAAATGGTCATCGAGCTCATCTGATCAACTGGATGAATTTCACCTTGAAGGGGCCCAATCCAAAAGTTCCAGAGGTCATCTCCTGGAACTCTCAAGAACAAGGCCCATCTTACTTGCAAACTCTGCTACTATGCAAACATAGGTTGCAATTAAAGAGAAATTTTAAGGCCATCATAGTGGCCTGAGGCCAATGCTCTGACTAAGTCAATTTTCTCTTGCAATCACCATGCCACCATTCACAAAGAGATCTCCCCATTCACTTGTGATGTGATACACAATCGAAGTGATAGACGCGAGCTCGGCCTTGAAAGGCCACTTTCTAAGAGATCCCCTGATGACACATTGGAATGACAATTGCTGTCGAACCATTCCCAATGTTGTGTCAATCGAGTTGGCATAGAGGTGACCTTAGGGAGCTCCCGTGTAGCAATTGGGATGTGCTTTCATACCCATCTCTCCAAAAAACCAATGTTAGCTATGAACAAATTTAGAATCCAAGGCTCGTATCCATCGATATCGTCGGCATTGGGTCTATATATTCAAAGGCCACAGAGAGGTTCCGATAAGAGAAGCTCCCCTGCTCACTCGCACAAACATCCCAAATGCTAGACACAAGCTCTCACCCTTAGCATCGCTCTCCAGATCGTGGCAATGACACATTGGAATGACAACTGCTATCGAACAACTCTCGAATTTGTGCCGATGGAGTGAGAAAGATGAGCAACTTTGGGGAGCCGCGCATAGCAAATGGGCTGCTGCTTCATTTTGCTCTTATATATAGATCCATGACCCCATTTCTTATGAGGTCGACAGAGGAGCAAAAGATTTTCATCGGTCAGGAGATGGGAATTCATGGAGCCAAGGTAGTGAAATGGCCACCTTTTGGAGATCGGGCGGAATAGCTCGGCTCGGGTGGAACAGCTCGGGTAGGATGACTCGACAATACCATTTGCCTTGGTGCCTTTTTAGAGGTTTACTTGAGAGGAGCAGACACAATGTTGACCTTGATCGTCTAGGAGTCCGAGTAGGATGGCATGGTATCAATGGCTCGGCATTTGGAGTGTCTATCGCAGCTGGATGGGATTTGAATTCATGGAGCCAAGCGAGTGAAATGGTCATCAAGCTCATCCGATCAACTGGATGAATTTCACCTTGAATGGGCCCAATCCAAAAGTTTCAGAGGTCATCTCCTGGAACTATCAAGAACAAAGGCCAATCTTACATGCAAACTCTACTACTGCACAAACATAGGTTGCAATTATAGAGAAATTGCAAGGCCGTCACAATGGCTCGAGGCCAATGCTCTGACTACTAATTCAATTTTCTCTTGCAATCACCATGCCGTCGTTCACAGAGAGATCTCCCCATTCACTTGTGATGACACACAATCCAAGTGCTAGACGCGACCTTGCCCTTGAAAGGCCGCGTTCCAAGACATCCTGATGACACATTAGAATGACAACCACTATCAAACCATTCCCAATGTTGGGCCAATCGAGTTGGCACAGAGGTGATCTTAGGGAGCTCTCGCGTATCGATCGGGATGTTCTTTCGTACCCATCTCTCACAAAAACCAATGTTAGCTAAACAATTTTAGAATCCAAGGCTCGTATCCATAGATATCGTCGGCACTGGGTCTATATTCAAAGGCCACGGAGAGGTTCCGATAAGAGAAGCTCCCCTGCTCGCTTGCACAAACATCCCCAAATGCTAGATGCAAGCTCCCACCCTTAGCATCACTCTCTAGATCACTGCAATGACACATTGGAATGAAAAACGCTATTGAACAACTCCCAAATTTATGCTGATGGAGTGAGAAAGAAGAGCCTGATTGGGTCGACGAAAATGGCTAAGCCAGATCAGGTCAGCTAGCATGGCTCGACCACCATTTTTTCCCAAGAGCTTTCGATATTAAAGCCCCCATGTAGCAGCGATAAGTACACCATGACAATTTGCTAGAGCACTGAGCACCCATAGAAAATTGCCTTTATACCAAGCAACGCCAGAGTGCTAGACAAGGGCTCACGTTTAGATCAAGTTTTAAAATCACCAAAAAGACATGCCATGGATCGGCAACCGCTGCCTCACCTTTTCAAAATTTGAGTCATCGGAAAACATGATCTAAAGGAGAGCCGAGGAAAAGCACTGAGATCACTTCATGCCCCTTTCATCGATTCAACATCAGCATACACCATTTGAAAACCCAACAATATGATCTGCCTAGACACCAATGTTGAATCAATGAAAGGGGCATGGGAGAGGCTCGCGGCAACAACCTCTCCTATATAAGCTATTAGTGCGAGGCTCTCTCTGCATTTGAAATCTGTGATAGCACGGACAACTCCCTTAAAAATCCAATTCAATGAAAAATGTGACCAAACAGCCATCCACGACACCATTTTTGGAGCTCGCCCAGAACGGCTCGGCCAGCATGGCTCACCCAGAACGGGTCGGCCAGCATGGCTCACCCAGATCGGCTTAGCCAGCATGGCTCGCCTAGATCAGCTCGGCCAGAATGGCTCGCCCAGATCAACTCAGCCAACATGGTTTCGCTAGAACAGCTCGGTCAGATCGGGTCGGCCAGCATGGTGACTTGGTGACTTGGTGAGAGTACTTGGAACTATCAAGAACAAAGGCTAATCTTACATGCAAACTCTGCTACTGTGCAAACATAGGTTGCAATTATAGAGAAATTGCAAGGCCGTCACAATGGCCCGAGGCCAATGCTCCGACTACTAAGTCAATTTTCTCTTGCAATTGCCATGTTGCCATTCACAAAGAGATCTCCCCATTCACTTGTGATGATGCACAATCCAAGTGCTAGATGCAAGCTCACCCTTGAAAGGCCACGTTCCAAGACATCTCGATGACACATTGGAATGACAACTACTATCGAACCATTCCCAATGTTGTGCCGATCGAGTTGGCACAGAGGCGATCTTAGGGAGCTCCCGCGTATCGATCGAGAAGTGCTTTTGTACCCATCTATCACAAAAACCAATGTTAGCTGAACAATTTTAGAATCCAAGGCTCGTATCCATTGATATCGTCGGCACTGGGTCTATATTAAAAGGCCACGGAGAGGTTTCAATAAGAGAAGCTCCCTTGCTCGCTTGCACAAACATCCCCAAATGCTAGATGCAAGCTCCCGCCCTTAGCATCGCTCTCCAGAACACCGCAATGACACATTGGAACGACAAACGCTGTCGAACAACTCCTGAATTTGTGCTGATGGAGTGAGAAAGAAGAGCCAGATCAGGTTGACAAAAATGGCTAAGCCAGATCGGGTCGGCTAGCATGGCTCGGCCACCATTTTATGCCGAGACCTTTCGATATTAAAGCTCCCATGTAGCCGTGATAAGTACACCATAACAAATTGCTAGAGCGTCGAGCACCCATAGAAAATTGCCATTATACCAAGCAACGCTGGAGTGCTAGACAATGGCTCACGTTTAGATCAAGTTTTAAAATCACCAAAAAGACATGCCATGGATCGGCAACCGCTGCCTCACCTTTTCCAAAATTGAGTCATTAGAAAACGTGATCTAAAGGAGAGCCAAGGAAAAGCACTAAGATCACTTCATGCCCCTTTCATTGATTCAACATCAGCATACACCGTTTGAAAACCCAACAATTCGATCCGCCTAGACACCAATGTTGAATCAATGAAATGGGCATGGGAGAGGCTTGCGGCAACAACCTCTCCTATATAAGCTATTAGTGCGAGGCTCGCTTTGTATTACAAATCTGCGATAGTACGGACAACTCCCTTAAAAATCCAATTCAATGAAAAATGTGACCAAACAACCATCCACGACAGTATTTTTGGAGCTCGGCCAGATTGGGTCGGCCAGCATGGCTTGCCCAGAACAGATCGGCCAGCATGGCTCACCCAGAACGGATTGTCTAGCATGGCTCACCTAGATCGGCTCAGCTAGAATGGGTCACCCAGATCCGCTCAGCCAGCATGGCTCGGCCAGAACGGCTCAGCCCGATCGGGTCGGCTAGCATGGTGACTTGGTGACTTGGTGAGAGTACTTGGAACTGTCAAGAACAAAGGCCAATCTTACATGCAAACTCTACTACTGCGCAAACATAGGTTGCAATTATAGAGAAATTGCAAGGCCGTCACAATGGCCCGAGGCCAATGCTTTGACTACTAAGTCAATTTTCTCTTGCAATCACCATGCCACCGTTCACAGAGAGATCTCCCCATTCACTTGTGATGACGCACAATCCAAGTGCTAGACACGAGCTCGCCCTTGAAAGGCTGCGTTCCAAGACATCCCGATGACACATTGGAATGACAACCGTTATCGAACCATTCCCAATGTTGTGCCGAATGAGTTGGCACAGAGACGATCTTAGGGAGCTCCCACGTAGCAATCAAGAAGTGCTTTTGTACCCTTCTCTCACAAAAACCAATGTTAGCTGAATAAATTTAGAATCCAAGGCTCGTATCCATCGATATCATTGGCACTAGGTCTATATTCAAAGGCCACGAAGAGGTTCTGATAAGAGAAGCTACCCTGCTCGCTTGCACAAACATCCCCAAATGCTAGACGCAAGCTCTTGCCCTTAGCATCGCCCTCTAAATCACCACAATGACACATTTGAATGACAACCGCTATCAAACAACTCCCGAATTTGTGCTGATGGAGTGAGAAAGAAGATCCAGATCAGGTCGACAAAAAGGGCTAAGCTAGATCGGGTCGGCTAGCATGGCTCACCCAGATCAGGCTGGCCAGCATCCCTCGGCCACCATTTTTTGCCGAGAGGTTTCAATATTAAAGCTCCTATGTAGCCGCGATAAGTACACCATGACAAATTTCTAGAGTGCCGAGCACCCATAGCAAATTGCCATTATACCAAGCAACGCCAGAGTGCTAGACAAGGGCTTACATTTAGATCAAGTTTTAAAATCACCAAAAAGACACGCCATGGATTGGCAATCACTGCCTCACCTTTTCCAAAATTGAGTCATCGAAAAACATGATCTAAAGGAGAGCTGAGGAAAAGCACTGAGATTGCTTCATGCCCCTTTCATTGATTCAACATTAGCATACACCGTTTGAAAACCCAACAATCTGATCTGCCTAGACACCAATGTTGAATAAATGAAAGGGGCATGGGAGAGGCTCGCGGCAACAACCTCTCCTATATAAGCTATTAGTGTGAGGCTCGCTCTGCATTAGAAATCTGTGATAGCATGGACAACTCCCTTAAAAATCCAATTCAATGAAAAATGTGACCAAACAGCCATCCACGACACCATTTTTGGAGCTCGGCCAGATCGGGTCGGCCAGCATGGCTCGCCCAGATCGGCTCGGCCAGGATGGCTTGGCCAGAACGGCTCACCCAGATCGGGTTGCCTAGATTGGGTTAGCCAGCATGGCTCGGCCAGCATGGCTCGCCCATATTAGGTTGGCCAGAATGGCTCACCCAGATCGGCTCGGCCAGCATGGCTCAGCCAGAACGGCTCAGCCAGATAGGGTCGGCCAGCATGGCTCTCCCAGATCGGCTCAACCAGGCTGGCTCGCCCACTATTTTTCAAGCACACTACCTCCCCTATATAAGCTATTAGTGCAAGGCTGACTCTACATCAGAAATGTACATTCAGTGCATAAGTACCTTAAAACCCAATTCAATGGAAAATGTGACCGAATAGCCATCCACGACCCCATTTTTCATGAGGTTGTCAATGGAGACAAAGATTGGCATTTGTTAGGCGATTTGATTACATCAGTCAAGGGGGTAAATTGATCAATTTTTGGAGACCAACTAGAATGGCTTGACGACCATTTTATATCGGAAGCTACTCGATTTGAGAATTATGACTCAAGTAGAATGGCTCGGGTACCCATTTTATGAACTTAAACAGTCGACTTGGTGGGCCAACCTGGCAGGGTGACTTGATGAAAAAACTTAAAGAGTCAACTTGGTGAGAGTACTTGGTGGGCCAACCTAGTAAGGTGACTTGATGAACTAACTTAAAGAGTCAACTTGGTGAGAGTACTTGGTGGGCTTACCTGGTCACGTGACTTGATGAACGAACTTAAAGAGTCAACTTTGTGGCCCGACTTGGCTGGGTGACTTGATGAACGAACTTAAAGAGTCGACTTGGTGGGTCGAACTAGCGGGATGACTTGGTGAGAGTACTTGCTGGGCTGACCTGGCAGGGTGACTTGATGAATGAACTTAGAGAGTCGACTTTACGAGAGTGCTTGGTGGGTCAAACTGGCGGGGTGACTTGATGAACGAACTTTAAGAGTCAAATTGGTGAGAGAACTTGGTGGGCCAAGCTGGCGGGGTGAATTTATGAACGAACCTAAAGAGTTGACTTTGTAAGAGTACTTGGTGGGCCGACCTGGCGAGGTGAATTGATGACCGAACTTAATGGGTCGACTTGGTGAGAGTACTTGGTGGGCTGACCTAGCGGAGCGACTTGATGAACCAACTTAGAGTGTCAACTTTTTGAGAGTACTTGGTGGGGTGACTTGATGAACAAACCTAAAGAGTCAACATGGTGAGAGTACTTGGTGGGCCGACCTGGCAGGGTGACTTGATGAGCAAACTTAAAGAGTCGACTTGGTGAGAGTACTTGGTGGGGTGACCTGGCGCGGTGACTTGATGAATGAACTTAAAGAGTCGACCTTGTGGGCCGATTTGGCAGAGTGACTTCATGAACAAAATTAAAGAATCCACTTGGTGGGCTCACCTGGCGGGGTGACTTGATGAACGAACTTAAATAGTCGACTTGGTGAGAGTAATTTGTGGGCTGACCTGACAGGGTGACTTGATGAATGAACTTAAAGAGTTGACTTGGTGGGGTAACTTGATGAACACACTTGAAGGTTCAATTTGGTGGGGTGACTCTATGAACGGACGTAAAGAGTTGACTTGGTGAGAGTACTTGGTGGGGTGACTTGATGAACAGACTTAAAGAGTTGACTTGGTGAGAGTACTTGCTGGGGTGGCTTGATGAGCGCACTTGAAGAATCGACTTGGTTAGAGTACTTGGTGGGGTGACTTGATGAACGGACTCAAAGATTGGACTTGCTGAGAGTACTTGGTGGCTTGACTTGATGAGCAGACTTAAAGAGTCCACTTGGTGAGAGTACTTGGTGGGGTGAATTGATGAATGGACTTAAAGAATCAACTTGGTGGGAGTACTTGGTTGGCCAAACTGGTGGGGTGACTTGATGAACGGACATAAAGAGTCAACTTGGTGAGAGTACTTGTACTTGTTCTGGTGACTTGATGAATGGACTTAAAGAGTCGACTTGGTGGGGTCACTTGATGAAAGGACTTAAAGAGTTGACTTGGTGAGAGTACTTGGTGGGGTGACTTGATGAAAGAACTTAAAGGGTCGACTTGCCAGGGTGACTTAATGAATGGACCTAAAGAGTTGACTCAGTGAGAGCACTTGGTGGGGTGAATTGATGAACGGACTTAAAGAGTCGACTGGATGAGAGTACTTCGTCGGGTGACTTGATGAAGCAACCTAAAGAGTCGACTTGGTGAGAGTACTTGGTGGGCTGACCTGGCAGGGTGACTTGATGAACAAACTTAAAGAGTCAACTTGGTGGGCCGACTTGGCAGAGTGACTTCATGAACAAACTTAAAGATTCCACTTGGTGGGCTAACCTGGTGGGGTGACTTGATGAACGAACTTAAAGAGTCGACTTGGTGAGAGTAATTTGTGGCCTGACCTGGCGGGGTGACTTGATGAATGAACTTAAAGAGTCGACTTGGTGGGGTGACTTGATGAATGCACTTGAATGGTCGACTTGGTGGGGTGACTCTATGAATAGACCTAAAGAGTTGACTTGGTGAGAGTACTTGGTGGGGCAACTTGATGAACATAATTAAAGAGTCGACTTGGTGAGAGTACTTGGTGGGGTGACTTGATGAGCGCACTTGAAGAATCGACTTGGTTAGAGTACTTGGTGGGGTGACTTGATGAACAGACTCAAAGAGTCGACTTGTTGAGAGTACTTGGTGGCTCAACTTGATGAGCAGACTTAAAGAGTCCATTTGGTGAGAGTAATTGGCGGGGTGAATTGATGAACGGACTTAAAGAATCGACTTGGTGGGAGTACTTGGTTCACCGAACTGGTGGGGTGACTTGATGAACAGACATTAAGAGTCGACTTGGTGAGAGTACTTGTACTTGTTCTAGTGACTTGATAAACGGACTTAAAGAGTCGACTTGGTGGGGTAACTTGATGAAAGGACTTAAAGAGTTGACTTTGTGAGAGGACTTGGTGGGGTGACTTGATGAAAGAAGTTAAAGGGTCGACTTGGCGGGGTGACTTGGTGAATGGACCTAAAGAGTTGACTCAGGGAGAGCACTTGGTGGGGTGACTTGATGAACAGACTCAAAGAGTCGACTTGGTGAGAGTACTTGGTGGCTCGACTTGATGAGCAGACTCAAACAATCCACTTGGTGAGAGTACTTGGCAGGGTGAGCTGAAGACCGAACTTAAAGAGTCGACTTGGTGGGAGTACCTGGTGGGGTGACTTGATGAAGGGACATAAAGAGTCGACTTGGTGAGAGTAATTGTTAGGGTGACTTGATGAATAGACTTAAAGAGTCGAATTGGTGGGGTGACTTGATGAAAGGACTTAAAGAGTCGACTTGGTGAGAGTACTTGGTGGGGTGACTTGATGAACGCACTTGAAGAATCGACTTGGTTAGAGTACTTGGTGGGGTGACTTGATGAACAGACTCAAAGAGTGGACTTGGTGAGAGTACTTAGTGGCTCAACTTGATGAGCAGACTTAAAGAGTCAACTTGGTGAGAGTACTTGGCGGGGTGAACTGATGAACAGACTTAAATAGTCAACTATGTGGGAGTACTTGGTGGGCTGACCTAGTGGGGTGACTTGATGAACGGACTTAAAGAGTCGACTTGGTTAGAGTACTTATTTTGGTGACTTGATGAACGGACTTGAAGAGTCGACTTGGTGGGGTGACTTGATGAGGAATTAAAGAGTCGACTTGGTGAGAGTAGTTGGTGGGGCGACTTGATGAACGAACTTAAAGGGTCAACTTGCCAGGGTGACTTGATCAACGCACTTGAAGGGTCAATTTGGTGGGGTGAAATGATGAACAGACCTAAAGAGTTGACCGGGTGAGAGTACTTGGTGGGGTGACTTGATGAACAGAGTTAAAGAGTCGACTTGGTGAGAGTACTTGGTCGGGTGACTTGATGAATGCACTTGAAGAATTGACTTGGTTAGAGTACTTGGTGGGGTGACTTGATGAACAAACTTAAAGAGTCGACTTGGTGGGCTGACCTGGAAGGGTGACTTGATGAACAAATTTAGAGAGTCGACTTGGTGAGAGTACTTGGTGACTTGGTGGGCCGACCTGCTGGGGTGACTTGATGAATGAACCTAAAGAGTCGACTTGGTGAGAGTACTTGGTAGGCAGACATAGTAGGGTGATTTGATGAATGAACTCAAAGAGTCAACTTGGTGAGAGTACTTGGTGGGGTGACTTGATGATCGAACTTAAAGAGTTGACTTGGTGGGCCAACCTGGCTGGGTGACTTGATGAACAAACTTAAAGAGTTGACTTGGTGGGCCGACCTAGCAGGGTGACTTGATGAACAAACTTAAAGAGTCAACTTGGTGAGAGTACTTGGTGGGCCAACCTGGCAAGGTGACTTGATGAACTAACTTAAAGAGTCGACTTGGTGAGAGTACTCGGTGGGCTGACCTGGTCACATGACTTGATGAACGAACTTAAAGAGTCGATTTGGTGGGCCGACTTGGTCGAGTGACTTGATGAACGAACTTAAAGAGTCAACTTGGTGGGCTGACCTGGCGGGGTGACTTGGTGAGAGTACTTGGTGGGCTGACCTGGCAAGGTGACTCGATGAATGAACTTAGAGAGTTGACTTTGCGAGAGTACTCGGTGGGTCAAACTGGCTGGGTGACTTGATGAACAAACTTAAAGAGTCGACTTGGTTAGAGAACTTGGTGGGCCGAGCTGGCGGGGTGAATTGATGAACAAATCTAAAGAGTCAACTTTGTGAGAGTACTTGGTGGGCCGAACTAGCTGGGTGACTTGATGATCGAACTTAAAGGGTCGACTTGGTGAGAGTACTTGGTGGGCTGACTTGGCAGAGCGACTTCATGAACGAACTTAGAGAGTCGACATTGTGAGAGTACTTGGTGGGGTGACTTGATGAACAAACCTAAAGAGTCGACCTGGTGAGAGTACTTGGTGGGCCGACCTGGTGGGGTGACCTGATGAGCAAACTTGAAGAGTTGACTTGGTGAGAGTACTTGGTGGGCTGACCTGGCGGGGTGACTTGATGAACGAACTTAAAGAGTCGACCTTGTGGGCTGACTTGGAAGAGTGACTTCATGAACGAACTTAAAGAGTCCACTTGGCGGGCTGACCTGGCGGGGTGACTTGATGAACGAACTTAAAGAGTCGACTTGGTGAGAGTAATTTGTGGGCTAACCTGGCGGGGTGACTTGATGAATTAACTTAAAGAGTCAACTTGGTGGGGAGACTTGATGAATGCACTTGAATGGTTGACTTGGTGGGGTCACTCTATGAACGGACCTAAAGAGTTGACTTGGTGAGAGCACTTGGTGGGGTGACTTGATGAACAGACTCAAAGAGTCAACTTGGTGAGAGTACTTCGTGGCTCGACTTGATGAGCACACTTGAAGAATAAACTTGGTAAGAGTACTTGGTGGGGTGACTTGATGAACGGACTCAAAGAGTTTACTTGGTGAGAGTATTTGGTGGCTCGACTTGATGAGAAAACTTAAAGAGTCCACTTGGTGAGAGTACTTGGTGGGGTGAACTGATTAACAGACTTAAAGAATCGACTTGGTGGGAGTACTTTGTTGGCCGAACTGGTGGGGTGACTTGATGAACAGACATAAAGAGTCGACTTGGTGAGAGTACTTGTACTTGTTCTGGTGACTTGATGAATGGACTTAAAGAGTCGACTTGGTGGGGTGACTTGATGAAAGGACTTAAAGAGTCGACTTGGTGGGAGTACTTGGTCGGGTGACTTGATGAATGCACTTGAAGAATCAACTTGGTTAGAGTACTTGGCTGGGCGACTTGATGAAAGAACTTAAAGAGTCAACTTGGTGGGCCGACCTGGCGGGGTGACTTGATGAACGAACTTAGAGAGTCGACTCGGTGAGAGTACTTGGTGACTTGGTGGGCCGACCTGGCCAGGTGACTTGATGAATGAACTTAAAGAGTCCACTTGGTGGGTAGACCTGGCTGGGTGACTTGATGAATGAACCTAAAGAGTCAACTTGGTGAGAGTACTTGGTGGGTAGACATAGTGGGGTGATTTGATGAGCGAACTTAAAAGTCAACTTGGTGAGAGTACTTGGTGGGGTGACTTGATGAACGAACCTAAAGAGTTTACTTGGTGGGCCGACCTGGCAGGGTGACTAAATGGATGAACTTAAAGAGTCGACTTGGTGGGCCGACCTGGTAGGGTGACTTGATGAACAAACTTAAAGAGTCAACTTGGTGAGAGTACTTGGTGGACTGACCTGGCAGGGTGACTTGATGAACAAACTTAAAGAGTTGACTTGGTGAGAGTACTCGGCGGGCTGACCTAGTCACGTGACTTGATGAAGGAACTTAAAGAGTTGACTTGGTGGGTCGAACTAGTGGGGTGACTTGGTGAGAGTACTTGGTCGGCTGACCCAGCAGGGTGACTTGATGAACGAACTTAGAGAGTCGACTTTTTGAGAGTACTTGGTGGGTCAAACTGGCGGGGTGAATTGATGAACAAAATTAAAGAGTCAACTTGGTGAGAGAACTTGGAGGGCCAAGATGGTGGTTTGAATTGATGAAAGAACCTAAAGAGTCGACTTTGTGAGAGTACTTGGTGGGCCAACCTGGCGAGGTGACTTGATGGCCAAACTTAAAGGGTCGACTTGGTGAGAGTACTCGGCAGGCCGACCTGGCGGAGCAACTTGATGAACGAACTTAAAGAGTCAACTTGGTGAGAGTACTTGGTGGGGTGACTTGATGAACAAACCTAAAGAGTCGACTTGGTGAGAGTACTCGGTGGGCCGACCTGGCGGGGTGACTTGGTGATCAAACTTAAAGAGTCAACTTGGTGAGAGTACTTGGTGGGCTGACCTGGCGGGGTGACTTGATGAAAAAACTTAAAGAGTCAACTTGGTGGGCCGACTTGGCAGAGTGACTTGATGAAAAAACTTAAAGAGTCCACTTGGTGGGTCGACCTGGTGGGATCACTTGATGAATGAACCTAAAGAGTTGACTTGGTGAGAGTACTTGGTGGGTCGAACTGGCAGGGTGACTTGATGAATGAACTTAAAGAGTCGACTTGGTGAGAGAACTTGGTGAGCCGAGCTGGTGGGGTGAATTGATGAATGAACCTAAAGAGTCTACTTTGTGAGAGTACTTGGTGGGCCGACCTGGCTGGGTGACTTGATGACTGAACTTAAATGGTCGACTTGGTGAGAGTACTTGGTGGGCCGACCTGGCGGAGCGACTTGATGAACAAAATTAGAGAGTCAAAATTGTGAGAGTACTTGGTGGGGTGACTTGATGAACAAACCTAAAGAGTCGACCTGGTGAGAGTACTTGGTGGGTCGACCTGGTGAGAGTACTTTGTGGGCCGACCTGGCGAGGTGACTTGATGAGCAAACTTGAAGAGTCGACTTGGTGAGAGTACTTGGTGGGCTGACCTGGCGGGGTGACTTGATGAACGGACTTAAAGAGTCGACCTTGTGGGCCGACTTGGCAGAGTGACTTCATGAACGAACTTAAAGAGTCCACTTGGTGGGCCGACCTGGCGGGGTGACTTGATGAACGAACTTAAAGAGTCGACTTGGTGAGAGTAATTTGTGGGCTAACCTGGCGGGGTGACTTGATGAATTAACTTAAAGAGTCAACTTGGTGGGGTGACTTGATGAATGCACTTGAAGGTTTGACTTGGTGGGGTGACTCTATGAACGAACCTAAAGAGTTGACTTGGTGAGAGCACTTGGTGGGGTGACTTGATGAACAGACTCAAAGAGTCGACTTGGTGAGAGTACTTGGTGGCTCGACTTGATGAGCGCACTTGAAGAATCGATTTGTTCAGAGTACTTGGTGGGGTGACTTGATGAATGGACTCAAAGAGTCGACTTGCTGAGAGTACTTGGTGGCTCGACTTGATGAGCAGACTTAAAGAGTCCACTTGGGGAGAGTACTTGGCAGGTTGAACTGATGAACGGACTTAAAGAATTGACTTGGTGGGAGTACTTGGTTGGCCAAACTGGTGGGGTGACATGATGAACGAACATAAAGAGTCGACTTGGTTAAAGTACTTGTACTTTTTCTAGTGACTTGATGAATGGACTTAAACAGTCGACTTGGTGGGGTGACTTGATGAAAGGACTTAAAGAGTCGACTTGGTGAGAGTACTTGGTCATGTGACTTGATGAATGCTCTTGAAGAATCGACTTGGTTAGAGTACTTGGTGGGGTGACTTGATGAACGAACTTAAAGAGTTGACTTGGTGGGTTGACTTGGCGGGGTGACTTGATGAATGAACTTAGAGAGTCGACTTGGTGAGAGTACTTGGTGACTTGGTGGGCCGACCTGGCTGGGTGACTTGATGAACGAACTTAAGGAGTCCACTTGGTGGGTCGACCTGGTAGGGTGACTTGATGAATGAACCTAAAGAGTCGACTTGGTGAGAGTACTTGGTGGGCAGACATAGTGGGGTGATTTGATGAGCGAACTTAAAGAGTTTACTTGGTGAGAATTCTTGGTGGGGTGACTTGATGAACGAACCTAAAGAGTCGACTTGGTGGGCCGACCTGGCAGGGTGACTTGATGAACGAACTTAAAGAGTCGACTTGGTGGGTCGACCTAGCAGGGTGACTTGATGAACAAACTTAAAGAGTCAACTTGGTGAGAGTACTTGGTGGGCTGACCTGGCGGGGTGACTTGATGAACAAACTTAAAGATTCGACTTGGTGATAGTACTCGGTGGGCTGACCTAGTCACGTGACTTGATGAACGAACTTAATGAGTCAACTTGGTGAGCTGACTTGGCTAGGTGACTTGATGAACGAACTTAAAGAGTTGACCTGGTGGGTCGAACAGGCGGGGTGACTTGGTGAGAGTACTTGGTGGGCTGACCCGGTAGGGTGACTTGATAAACAAACTGAGAGAGTCAACTTTGTGAGAGTACTTGGTGGGTTGAACTGGCGGGCTAACTTGATGAACCAACTTAAAGAGTCAACTTGGTGAGAGAACTTGGTGGGCCGAGCTGGCGGGGTGAATTGATGAACAAACGTTAAGAGTCGACTTTGTGAGAGTACTTGGTGGGCCGACCTGGTGGGGTGACTTGATGACCAAACTTAAAGGGTCAACTTGGTGAGAGTACTTGGCAGGCCGACCTGGCAGAGCGACTTGATGAACGAACTTAAAGAATCGACTTGGTGAGAGTACTTGGTGGGGTGACTTGACGAACAAACCTAAAAAGTCAACTTCGTGAGAGTACTCGGTGGGCCAACCTGGCGGGGTGACTTAGTCAGCAAACTTAAAGAGTCAACTTGGTGGGCTGACCTGGCGGGCTGACATGATGAACAAACTTAAAGAGTCAACTTGGTGGGCCAACTTGGCAGAGTGACTTCATGAACGAACTTAAAGAGTCCACTTGGTGGGCCAACCTTGCGGGGTGACTTGATGAACGAACTTAAACAGTCAACTTGGTGAGAGTAATTTGTGGGGTGACCTGGCGGGGTGACTTGATGAATGAACTTAAAGAGTCGACCTAGTGGGGTGACTTGATGAATGCACTTGAAGGGTCGACTTGGTGGGCTAACTCTATCAACCGACCTAAAGAGTTGACTTGGTGAGAGTACTTGGTGGGGTGACTTGATGAACAGACTTAAAGAGTCAACTTGGTGAGAGTACTTGGTGGGGTGACTTGATGAGCACAATTAAAGAATCGACTTGGCTAGAGTACTTGGTGGGGTGACTTGATGAACGGACTCAAAGAGTCAACTTGCTTAGAGTTCTTGGTGGCTTGACTTGATGAGCAGACTTAAAGAGTCCACTTGGTAAGAGCACTTGGCGGGGTGAACTGATGAATAGACTTAAAGAATCAACTTGGTGGGAGTAGTTTGTTGGCCGAACTAGTGGGGTAACTTGATGAACGGACTTAAAGAGTTGACTTGGTGAGAGTACTTGGTGGGTTGACTTGATGAAAGAACTTAAAGGGTCGACTTGGCGAGGTGACTTGGTGAACGGACCTAAAGAGTTGACTCGATGAGAGCACTTGGTAGGGTTACTTGATGAACGAACTCAAAGAGTCGACTTGGTGAGAGTACTTGGTGGGCCGACCTGGTGGGGTGACTTGATGATCGAACTTAAAGGGTCGACTTGGCGAAAGTACTTGGTGGGCCGATCTGGCAGAGCGACTTGATGAACAAACTTAAAGAGTTGACTTGGTGAGAGTACTTGGTGGGGTGACCTGATGAACAAACCTAAAGAGTTGACCTGGTGATACTACTTGGTGGGCCGACCTGGCGGGGTGAGTTGGTGAGAAAACTTAAAGAGTCAACTTGGTGAGAGTAGTTGGTGGGCTGACCTAGCGGGGTGACTTGATGAACGAACTTAAAGAGTTGACTTGGTTGGCCGACTTGGCAGAGTGACTTCATGAATGAACTTAAAGAGTCCACTTGGTGGGCTGACCTGGCGAGGTGACTTGATGAACGAACTTAAAGAGTCAACTTGGTGAGAGTAATTTGTGGGCTGACCTGGCGGGGTGACTTGATGAATGAACTTAAAGAGTCGACTTGGTGGGGTGACTTGATGAACACACTTGAAGGGTAGACTTGGTGGGGTGACTCTATGAACGGACGTAAAGAGTTGACTTGGTGAGAGTACTTGGTGGGCTAACTTGATGAAAGGACTTAAAGAGTCAACTTGGTGAGAGTACTTGGTGGGGCAACTTGATGAAGGCACTTGAAGAATCGACTTGGTTAGAGTACTTGGTTTGGCGACTTGATGAATGGACTCAAAGAGTCTACTTGGTGAGAGTACTTGGTGGCTCGATTTGATGAGAAAACTTAAAGAGTCAACTTGGTGAGACTACTTGGCGGGGTGAATTGATGAACAGACTTAAAGAGTCAACTTGGTGGGAGTACTTGGTGGGCCAACCTGGTGGGGTGACTTTATAGATGGACTTAAAGAGTCGACTTGGTTAGAGTACTTGTTCTGGTGACTTGATGAACGAACTTGAAGAGTCGACTTGGTGGAGTGACTTGATGAAAGGACTTAAAGAGTTGACTTGGTGAGAGTACTTGGTGGGACGACTTGATGAATGAACTTAAAGGGTCGACTTGGCAGGGTGACTTGATGAACGAACCTAAAGATTTGACTTGGTGAGAGTACTTGGCGGGGTGAACTGATGAACAGACTTAAAGAGTCGACTTTGTGGGAGTACTTGGTGGGCCGACTTGGTGGGGTGACTTGATGAACGGACTAATAGAGCCAACTTGGTTAGAGTAGTTGTTCTGGTGACTTGATGAACGGACTTAAAGAGTCGGCTTGGTGGGGTGACTTAATGAAAGGACTTAAAGAGTCAACTTGGTGGGGTGACTTGATGAACAAACTTAAAGGGTCGACTTTGCGGGGTGACTTGATGAACGGACCTCAAGAGTTGACTTGGTGAGAGTACTCGGTGTGGTGACTTTATGAACGGACCTAAAGAGTTGACCTGGTGAGAGTACTTGGTGGGGTGACTTGATGAACATAGTTAAAGAGTCGACTTGGTGAGAGTACTTGGTCGGGTGACTTGATGAACGCACTTGAAGAATCGACTTGGTTAGAGTACTTGGTGGGGTGACTTGATGAATGAACTTAAAGATTCGACTTGGTGGGCCGACCTGGCGGGCTGACTTGATGAAAAAACTTAGAGAGTCAACTTGGTGAGAGTACTTGGTGACTTGGTGGGTCGACCTGGCTGGGAGACTTGATGAACAAACTTAAAGAGTCGACTAGGTGAGAGTACTCGGTGGGCTGACCTATTCACGTGACTTGATGAACAAACTTAAAGAGTCAAATTGGTGGGCTGACTTGGCCGAGTGACTTGACGAATGAACTTAGAGAGTCAACTTGGTGGGTCGAGCTAGCGGGGTGACTTGGTGAGAGTACTTAGTGGGCTAACCTGGCAGGGTGACTTGATGAACAAACTTAGAGAGTCGACTTTGTGAGAGTACATGGTGGGTCGAACTAGCGGGGTGACTTGATGAACGAACTTAAAGAGTCAACCTGGTGAGAGAACTTGGTGGGCCGAGCTGGCGGGGTGAATTGATTAAGGAACCTAAATAGTCAACTTTTTGAGAGTTCTTGGTGGACCGACCTAGCGGGGTGACTTGATGATCGAACTTAAAGGGTCGACTTGGTGGGAGTACTTGGTGGGCTGACCTGGTGGAGCGACTTGATGAACGAACTTAAAGAGTCAACTTGGTGAGAGTACTTCATTGGGTGACCTGATGAAAAAAACCTAAAGAGTCAACCTGGTGAGAATACTTGGTGGGCCAACCTGGCGGGGTAACTTGGTGAGCAAACTTAAAGAGTCAACTTTGTGAGAGTAGTTGGTGGGCTGACCTGGCGGGGTGACCTGACGAATGAACTTAAAGAGTCGACTTGGTGGGCCGACTTGGGAGAGTGACTTCATGAACGAACTTAAAGATTCCACTTGGTGGGCCGACCTGGTGGGGTGACTTGATGAACGAACTTAAAGAGTCAACTTCGTGAGAGTAATTTGAGGGTTGACCTGACAGGGTGACTTGATGAATGAACTTAAAGAGTCAACTTGGTGTGGTGACTTGATGAACACACTTGAAGGGTCGACTTGGTGGGGTGACTCTATGAATGGACCTAAAGAGTTGACTTGGTGAGAGTACTTGGTGGGGTGACTTGATGAAAGGACTTAAAGAGTCGACTTGGTGAGAGTACTTGGTGGGGAGACTTGATGAATGCACTTGAAGAATTGACTTGGTTGGAGTACTTGGTGGGGCGACTTGATGAACGGACTCAAAGAGTCTACTTCGTGAGAGTACTTGGTGGCCGACCTAAAGAGTCGACTTGGTTGGAGTACTTGGTTGGAGTACTTGGTGGGCCGACCTAGTGGGGTGACTTTATGGATGGACTTAAAGAGTCGACTTGGTTAGAGTACTTATTCTGGTGACTTGATGAATGGACTTGAAGAGTCGACTTGGTGGGTTGACTTGATGAAAGGACTTAAAGAGTTGACTTGGTGAGAGTACTTGGTGGGGTGACTTAATGAACAGACTTAAACGGTTGACTTGGCGGGGTGACTTGATGAACGGACCAAAAGAGTTGACTTGGTGAGAGTACTTGGTGGGGTGAACTGATGAACGGACTTAAAGAGTCGACTTGGTGAGAGTACTTGGTGGGCCGACCTAGTTGGGTGACTTTATGGATGGACATAAAGAGTCGACTTGGTAGGGTGACTTGATGAACAGACCTAAAGAGTTGACTTGGTGAGAGTACTTGGTGGGGTGAACTAATGAATGGACTTAAAGAGTCGACTTGGTGGGAGTACTTGGTGGGCCGACCTGGTGGGGTGACTTGATGAATGGACTTATAGAGTCGACTTGGTGAGAGTAGTTGTTCTAGTGACTTGATGAACAGACTTAAAGAGTTGGCTTGGTGGGGTGACTTGATGAAAGGACTTAAAGAGTCAACTTGGTGGGCTAACTTCATGAACAAACTTAAAGGGCCGACTTTGCGAGGTGACTTGATGAAAGGACCTAAAGAGTTGACTTGGCAAGAGTACTCGGTGGGGTGACGTGATGAACAGACTTAGAGAGTCGACTTGGTGAGAGTACTTGGTGGGCTGACCTGGTTGGGTGACTTCATGAACTGACTTAAAGAGTTAACTTGGTGGGAGTACTTGGTGGGGTGTCTTGATGAATGAACTTCAAGGGTCGACTTGGCAAGGTGACTTGATGAACGGTCCTAAAGAGTTGACTTGGTCAGAGTAATTGGTGTGGTGACTTTATGAACGGACCTAAAGAGTTGACCTGGTGAGAGTACTTGGTGGGGTGACTTGATGAACATAGTTAAAGAGTCGACTTGGTGAGAGTACTTGGTTGGGTGACTTGATGAATGCACTTGAAGAATCGACTTGGTTAGAGTACTTGGTGGGGTGACTTGATGAACGAACTTAAAGATTCGACTTGGTGGGCCGACCTGGTGGGGTGACTTGATGAACGAACTTAGAGAGTCAACTTGGTGAGAGTACTTGGTGACTTGGAGGTCCAACCTGGCTGGGTGACTTGATGAATAAACTTAAAGAGTCGACTTGGTGAGAGTACTCGGTGGGCTGACCTGGTCACGTGACTTGATGAATGAACTTAAAGAGTCGACTTGGTAGGCCAACTTGGCCGGGTGACTTGATGAATGAACTTAAAGAGTCAACTTCATGGGTCAAACTAGCGGGGTGACTTGGTGAGAGTACTTAGTGGGCTAACCCGGCAGGGTGACTTGATGGACGAACTTAGAGAGTTGACTTTGTGAGAGTACTTGGTGGGTTGAACTGGCGGGGTGACTTGATGAACAAACTTAAAGAGTTGACCTGGTGAGAGAACTTGGTGGGCCGAGCTGGCAGGGTGAATTGATGAAGGAACCTAAAGAGTCGACTTTGTGAGAGAACTTGGTGGGCCGACCTGGCGGGGTCACTTGATGACCGAACTTAAAGGGTTGACTTGGTGAGAGTACTTGGTGGGCTGACCTGGCGGAGCGACTTGATGAACAAACTTAAAGAGTCGAATTGGTGAGAGTACTCGGTGGGGTGACTTGATGAAAGGACTTAAAGAGTCAACTTGGTGAGAGTACTTGGTGGGTCGACTTGATGAACGCACTTGAAGAATCGACTTGGTGAGAGAACTTGGTTGGGCGACTTGATGAACAGACTCAAAGAGTTGACCTGGTGAGAGTACTTGGTAGCTCGACTTGATGAGCAGACTTAAAGAGTCAACGTGGTGAGAGTACTTCGTAGGGTGAACTAATGAAAGGACTTAAAGTGTCGACTTGGTGGGAGTACTTGCTAGGCCGACCTGGTGGGGTGACTTTATGGACAGACTTAAAGAGTTGACTTGGTTAGAGTACTTGTTCTGGTGACTTGATGAACAGACTTGAAGAGTCGACTTGGTTGGGTGACTTGATGAAAGGACTTAAAGAGTCGACTTGGTGAGAGTACTTGGTGGGGCGACTTGATGAACAGACTTAAAGGGTCGACTTGGCGGGGTGACTTGATGAATGGACCTAACGAGTTGACTTGGTGAGAGTACTTGGCAGGGTGAACTGATGAACGGACTTAAAGAGTCAACTTGGTGGGAGTACTTGGTGGGCCGACTTGGTGGGGTGACTTGATGAACGAACTTATAGAGTCGACATGGTGAGAGTAGTTGTTCTGGTGACTTGATGAATGGACTTAAAGAGTCAGCTTGGTGGGGTGAGTTGATGAAAGGACTTAAAGAGTCGAATTGGTGGGGTGACTTGATGAAAAAACTTAAAGGGTTGACTTTGCAGGGTGACTTGATGAACGGACCTAAAGAGTTGACTTGGTGAGAGTACTTGGTGGGGTGACCTGATGAACAGACTTAGAGAGTCGACTTGGTTAGAGTACTTGGTGGGTCAACCTGGCTGGGTGACTTCATAAACTAACTTAACGAGTCGACTTGGTGGGAGTACTTGGTGGGGTGACTTGATGAACGAACTTCAAGCGTCGACTTGGCGAGGTGACTTGATGAACGGTCCTAAAGAGTTGACTTGGTGAGAGTACTTGGTGTGGTGAGTTGATGAACAAACTTAAAGAGTTGAATTGGTGAGAGTACTTGGTGGGGTGACTTGATGAACATAGTTAAAGAGTCGACTTGGTGAGAGTACTTGGTCGAGTGACTTGATGAACACACTTGAAGAATCAACTTGGTTAGAGTACTTGGTGGGGTGACTTGATGAACGAACTTAAAGATTCGACTTGGTGGGCCGATCTGGCAGGGTGACTTGATGAACGAACTTAGAGAGTCGACTTGGTGACTTGGTGGGACGACCTCGCCGAGTGACCTGATGAACAAACTTAAAGAGTCAACTTGGTGAGAGTACTCGGTGGGCTAACCTGGTCACGTGACTTGATGAATGAACTTAAAGAGTTCACTTGGTGGGCCGACTTGGTCGGGTGACATGATGAATGAACTTAAAGAGTCAACTTGGTGGGTCAAACTAGTGGGGTGACTTGGTGAGAGTACTTGGTGGGCTGACCTAGCAGGGTGACTTGATGAACGAACTTAGAGAGTCAACTTTGTGAGAGTACTTGGTGGGTCAAACTAGCAGGGTGACTTGATGAACGAACTTAAAGAGTCAACCTGGTGAGAGAACTTGGTGGGCCAAGCTAGTGGGGTGAATTGATGAATGAACCTAAAGAGTCGACTTTGTGAGAGTACTTGGTGGGCCGACCTAGCGGGGTGACCTGATGATCGAACTTAAAGCGTTGACTTGGTGAGAGTACTTGGTGGGCTGACCTGGTAGAGCGACTTGATGAATGAACTTAAAGAGTCGACTTGGTGAGAGTACTTGGTGGGGTGACTTGATGAACAAACCTAAAGAGTCGACTTGGTGAGAGTACTCGATGGGCCGACCTGGCGGGGTGACTTGGTGAGAAAACTTAAAGAGTCAACTTGGTGAGAGTAGTTGGTGGGCTGACCTGGTTGGGTGACTTGATGAACGAACTTAAATAGTCAACTTGGTGGGCCGAATTGGCAGAGTGACTTCATGAACGAACTTAAAGAGTCCACTTGGTGGGCTGACCTGGCGGGGTGACTTGATGAATGACCTTAAAGAGTCAACTTGGTTAAAATAATTTATGGGCTGACCTGGCGGGGTGACTTGATGAATGAACTTAAAGAGTTAACTTGGTGGGGTGACTTGATGAACACACTTGAAGGGTCGACTTGGTGGGGTGACTCTATGAGCGGACCTAAAGAGTTGACTTTGTGAGAGTACTTGGTGGGGTGACTTGATGAAATGACTTAAAGAGTCGACTTGGTGGGGCACCTTGATGAACGCACTTGAAGAATCGACTTGGTTAGAGTACTTGGTGGGGCGACTTGATGAACAGACTCAAAGAGTTGACTTGGTGAGATTACTTGGTGGCTCGACTTGATGAGCAAACTTAAAGAGTCAATTTTGTGAGAGTGGGCCTAACGGGGCGAGGTGGTGGGTGGGCCTAACGGGGCAAGTTGGTGGGGTGACTTGGTGAGTGGAATTAGAGAGCCAACCTAGTGAGGCAACTCACCGAGTTGGTTCATTGAGATGACATGGTGAGCTAACTTGGCGATTTGACCTGGCAAGCGAACTTAAAGTGTTGACTTGGCAACGTACTCGAGTCGACTTGGTGAGGCAACCTGGCGAGCGAGCTCAAAGAGTCAACATGGTGAGGCAACTCATTGAGTCAACATGGTGAGGTGACTCATGGTGAGGAGCTATCCTTGAGGTGACTTGGTGGGCCTACTTGATTAGTTTACTTGGTGAGCCAACCTGACAAGCTGACACGGTGAGCGAGCTTAAAGAGGCAACGACTTGGTGGGGTAACTCAGCAAGCCAACTTATCAAGGTGAGATGTTGAGTCGACTTGGTGAGCTGACTTGGTGAGCGCACTTAAAGAGTCAACTTTGTGAGGTGACTTGGTGAGTTAGCTCGCTGATGCGACTTGGGGGGGCGACCTGGCAAGCAAACTTAAAGAGGCAACTTGGGCAGGCTAACCTGGTGAGTGAACTTAAAGAGTTCACTTGGCAATGTACTTGAACAACCAACTTGGTGAGCTGACATGGTGAGTGGGTTTAGAGAAGCAACTCAGTGGGGCAACTTGGCAAGCACACTTGCTGGGGCAAGGTGGTAAAATGACTAGGTGATTCGACTTGGTGAGCTGACCTAGGGAGCTGACTTGGTGAGCAAACTTAAGGGGTCCACTTGGTGATGCAACCTGAATAGTCGACTCGGTGAGCTGACTTGGGGAGCCGACATGGTGAGCAATCTTAAAGAAGAGGTGACCTGGTGGGGCAACCTAGTGAGGCGAGACGGTAAGTCATCTTGGCGAGCTGGCTAGCAAAATTGGCAAACAAACTTATAGAATTGACTTGCTATCCCCAGCCAGGATCGCACGCCTAGGTCGACCGAACTTGGGTCACCTGACTCCGTCGCCCCAACCTCGGGTGACCCGACTAGGTCACCAGAGTGGGTTGACAAGGGGGGAAAATAAAAAATCATGGGAGACCCTGTACAGCAAAAAGCGCTAAATTTTGGGCATTACAAAAAAAAAAAATGCTTTTGGATCACGCACAAGTTTCAGTTCACGTATTGTTGAGCCGACTCGAGGCGTTATGCCTAGCTAGCCAGATTTGACATAGGGTAGATGAAATGATCCGATTTGAGAATTTTCTTTATAAAAAGAGATCATGATAGGCCCCATAAGGCAAAATAGAATGAAATTTTAGGAGTTCAAAAAAAAATGTTACCCAGTTTTGGATTGCGCATAGGGCTCAGGTCACGTACCATCGAGGTGCCCTAGGTGACATGATTCGAGCGAAAAGTCGACAGTGGCATGAGTCATGCAAAAACATTGGAGGCCATTAAGGCTCGAGGCACTTTGAGTCGAGGTTATCGAGGCGGGTCAGGTTGAAAACTTTGGGTGTTAACCAAAAAGAAAAAGTTAACCGCTTTTGGATCACGTACACGGCTCGAGGCACTTAGAATCAAGTCGAGCACAGTGACATGAGTCGTGCAAAAAATTTGGAGATGACTCGAGTCAGGGCATCCGACTCTATTCGAGTTCAAAACTTTGGGACTTGACAAAAAAAAGAAAAAAGAAAAACTTACCCGATTTTGGATCACGTAATTGACTCGGGCCACTCAGAATCAAGGCAAGTGTAGCTACATGAGTCGAGCAAAAAAAAAATGGAGGCAGTTAAGGCTCGAGGCAATTCGAGTCAGGGTAGCTGAGTCGATTCGAAAACTTTGGCCGTTAGCCAAAAAAAGAGTTAATCGCTTTTGGATCACGTACATGATTTGGGGCGCATAGAATCAAGTCAAGCACGGTGACATGAGTGGTTCAAAAAAATTGTAGAAATCACATTGCGTCAGTATTAGCAGGGACCATCACAATGCTTTGTTTTAATTAAATAGTCAGATTCCCCTTTTTCGTACCAGTTCTGAGTCGACTGTTCGCCGCCTAGGGAAAGCCCTCTGAAGGGGGCATCCTGTGTTTGTCGCCCTATCGGCATGCGAGGCCCGCCCTTGCCACAGGAGTAGCTCGGGCAGGCCGCCAACAGCCCACGAGTTCAGGGTGCAGACCCCTAGGCCTAGCCCTCAGAGCCAATCATTTTCTCGAAGTTATGGATCCATTTTGCTGACTTCCCTTACCTACATTTTTCTATTGACTAGAGGTTGTTCACCTTGGAGACCTGATGCAGTTATGAGTACGATCGAGTGTGAATGGTACTCGATCCTCTAGATTTTCAAGGGATTTCAAAGGTGCATCGGACATCGTGGGACGTGCGGTGCTCTTCCAGCCGCTGGACCCTATCTCTGGTTGAACCGATTTCAGGGTGGGCAGGCTGTTAAAAAGAAAAGAAAACTCTTCCCAGGGCCCCCGCTGACGTCTCCAGATTTCCTAACATTACTGTCCACCGCCACATCCTAGTTCAAGAATATTAACCTGATTCCCTTTCGATGATCGCACAAAGTGCGCCCTTGAAACAGGGTTTCCCCATCTCTTAGGATCGACTAACCCATGTCCAAGTGTTGTTCACATGGAACCTTTCCCACTTCAGTCTTCAAAGTTCTCATTTGAATATTTACTACTACCACCAAGATCTGCACCGGGGGCCGATCCACCTAGGCTCATGCCTAAGGTTTCGCAACAACCCCCACATCCTCCTACTCATCGGAGCTTGGCACTTTCCCCGACGGCTGAGTATAGGTTGCACGCTTCAGCGCCATCCATTTTTGGGGCTAGTTGATTCGGCAGGTGAGTTTTTACACATTCCTTAGTGGATTTTGACTTCCATGACCACCGTCCTGCTGTCTTAATCAACCAACACCCTTTGTGGGATCTGGGTTAGCGCGCAATTTGGCATCATAACTCGACTTTTGGTTCATCCCGCATCGCCAGTTCTGCTTACCAAAAATGGCCCACTTGGAGCTCGCGATTTCGTGGCACGGCTCAACAGAGTAGCTGCGTTGACTTACCTATTTAATTTTGAGAATAGGTTGAGGGAGTTATGCCCTCGATGCCTCTAATCATTTGCTTTACCCAATAAAACTTGCACGTGAGCTCCATCTATCCTGAGGGAAACTTTGGAGGAAACTAGCTACTAGACAGTTCAATTAGTCTTTCACCCCTGTACCCAAGTCAGATGAACGATTTGCACGTCAGTATCATTGCGGGCCTCCACCAGAGTTTCCTCTGGCTTCGCCCTGCTCAGGCATAGTTCACCATCTTTCGGGTCCCAACAGGTGTGCTCACACTTAAACCCTTCACAGAAGATTAGGGTCGGTCTGTGGTGCACCCCCCAAGAGGGGATCTCACCAGTCAGCTTCCTTGTGCCTTGCGGGTTTTACCAACCTGACAAATCACACACATGTTAGACTCCTTGGTCCATGTTTCAAGACGGGTAAGATGGAAAGCTCG
Source organism: Cupressus sempervirens (assembly GCA_028749045.1). Classification (NCBI taxonomy): domain Eukaryota; kingdom Viridiplantae; phylum Streptophyta; class Pinopsida; order Cupressales; family Cupressaceae; genus Cupressus; species Cupressus sempervirens. Next base: position 686,443,054 of record CM053789.1, on the reverse strand, counting down.
CTGGCTAGCGCCACGAGCACATAGGTGCCCGAGAGCACATCGCCGGCCTCCATTCGCTTCCCTCCTGGCAATTTCAAGCACTCTTTAACACTCTTTTCAAAGTCCTTTTCATCTTTCCCTCACGGTACTTGTTCGCTATTAGTCTCTCGCCCGTATTTAGCCTTGGAAGAAATTTACCACCCGATTAGGGCTGCATTCCCAAACAACCCAACTCGCCGACAGTGCCTCGTGGTGCGACAGGGTCTGGGCCCGACAAGGTTATCACCCTCTCTGGAGCCCCCTTCCAGGGGACTTGGGCCTAGTCCATCACTGAGGACGCTTCTACAGACTACAATTCGACATGTGCAGCCATCAATTTTCATGCTGGGCTCTTCTCGGTTCGCTCGTCGTTACTAGGGGAATCCTGGTAAGTTTCTTTTCCTCCGCTTATTGATATGCTTAAACTCAGTGGGTACTCATGCCTAACTTGGGGATGCAGTAGAGATGCAGCAATGCCCGCACTGTGGTGGGCTACTGAGCCCAGAATAAAGTTCCTTGTGAGGAATCGTTTGATCGGCGCAAACCAACGCTGACCTTTGCGAGCCACCACTCATCGTGATGGATCGACAGACCTCGTGCTCATTTCAGCCGACCGTGTGCCACTTGTAGAAGCGGATGGCCATCTCTGCTCCTTGCTGGGGAGGGCAAAATTTTGTAGTGTGACACCCTAGCAGACGTGCCCTTGGCCTAGGCCTCAGTCGCAACTTGTGTTCAAAGACTTGATGATTCACGAGATTTTGCAGTTAACACTAAGTATCGCATTTCGCTACATTCTTAATCATGGCAAGAGCCGAGATATCCGTTGCTAAGAGTCATGATTTTTTTTTGTCACGATGTTGCTGACAGGAACCACCGTCGTCACCGTGATCCAAACATGTCATCGGATCATTCAATCAGTAGGAGCGACGGGCGGTGTGTACAAAGGGCAGGGACATAGTCAACGTGAGCTGATGACTCGCGCTTACTAGGAATTCCTCATTGAAGATCAATAATTGCAATGGTCTATCCACATCATGATGCAATTTGGCAAGATTTCCCAAACCTTTCAAGCCAGGGAGAGAAACTCGTTGGTTGCATCAGTGTAGCACGCATGCAGCCCAGAACATCTAAGGGCATCACAGACCTGTTATTGCCGCAAACTTCCATGGCCTAGGAGGCCATAGTCACTCTAAGAAGCTGGCCACGAAGGGGAACCTCCGCATAGCTAGTTAGCAGGCTGAGGTCTCATTCATTAACAGAATTAACCAAAAAAATTGCTCCACCAACTGAGAACAGCCATGCACCACCACCCATAGAATCAAGAAAGAGCTCTCAATCTGTCAATCCTTACTATGTCTGGACCTGGTAAGTTTCCCCGTGTTGAGTCAAATTAAGCCACAGGCTCCACTCCTGGTGGTGCCCTTCCATCAATTCCTTTAGGTTTCAGCCTTGCGACCATACTCCACCCGGAACCCAAACACTCTGATTTCTCAGAAGGTGTTGGCGAAGTCCTTAGAGCAACATTCATCGATCCTTGGTCGGCATCGTTTATGGTTGAGACTAGGACGGTATCTGATCATCTTCAAGCCCCCAACTTTCATTCTTGATTAATGAAAACATCCTTGGAAAATTCTTTTGTAGTGGTTCATCTTCCATAAATCCAAGAATTTCACCTCTAAAAATGAAATACCAATGCCCCCGACAGTCCCTATTAATCATTACTCCGGTCCTGAAGGCCAACGGAACAGGACCAGATTCTTATCGCATTATTCCATGCTAATGTATTCAAAGCATAGGCTTTCTTTGAGCACTCTAATTTTTTCAAAGTAACGGTGCCGAAACCACGACCCAACCAATTAAGGCCAGGAAGACGCTGCCAATAGAAGGGACGTGAGGGCCAGTGCACACCTAGAAGGCAGACCGACCGTGATGACCCAAGGTTCAACTACGAGTTTTTTAACTGCAACAACTTTAATATATGCTATTGGAGCTTGAATTACCATGGCTTCTGGCACCAAACTTTCCCTCCAATGGATCTTCATTAAGGGATTTAGATTGTACTCATTCCAATTACTAGAATGGATGAGCCCAGTATTGTTATTTGTTGTCACTACCTCCCCGTGTCAGGATTGGGTAATTTGCGCGCCTGCTGCCTTCCTTGGATGTGGTAGCTATTTCTCAGGCTCCCTCTCTAGAATTGAATCCTAATTCTCTATCACCCATCACCACCATGATAGGTCTCTATCCTACCATCAAAAGTTGATAGGGCAAAAATTTGAACGAAGCGTCACCAACATAAAGGCCGTGCGATCCGTTGAGTTATCATGAATCACCGAAATAGTGGGCAAGCCCGCACTGGCCTTTTATCTAATAAATGCATCCCTTCCAAGAGTCAGGATTTTGTGCATGTATTAGCTCTAGAATTACTACGGTTATCCGAGTAGCAAAGTACCATCAAAGAAATTATAACTGATTTAATGAGCCATCTGCAAGTTCACAGTCTGAAATAGTTCATACTTAGACATGCATGGCTTAATCTTTGAGAAAAGCATATGACTACTGGCAGGACCAACTAGGTAGCTTCTGACAACGAGGGGACCCCCAAGACCTTCTACAGCCAAGGGATGCCCGCCACAATGGGAAACAAAAATTTGCATTCGCTCTGCCATGCATCCAAACATAATCCACCGCACAAGCAACAAGAATGACTTTCACAGCACATGCAGGACTCGCAACGCTCAAAGATTTCACACAAGAGGAAAGTGTCCCATCGTCGATCGAACAGGGCCGAATAGGGAGGTTTGGTTCACAGGCACCTGGGAAGAACATCCCGTACGGAACCCTTTACCCTCGAACTCGCTATCACCACTACTTGAAAAGAAGCCTCGAGTCTATACGAGATGCACCGCGCATGTAGCCACCTCAATTGTAAGGCCACTTAGAGACATCCATTTCCCAGGCATATGCCTCCTACATGCTTGTTGAGGTGCAACCACACAGACAAAATCCTTCTCGATCGCAACAAACATTTTCCCATGATGAAGAGTTGGTTGCCGAAGTGCCAATGGAGACCACTGTGCTAAAGGGTGAAGGGTCGTATGAGTCAAAAACATGGCTAGTTATGCGATTGGCGGGGGCATCACTGTGCACGTGACCACCTCAATTATAAGGCTACTCAAGGGCATCATGTATAACACCCCCTCTGCACATTTATAGGTGATGAGAGCCTTCCCGCATACACGGACATGTCTAACCTCTGGAAAATATCTCCTTTCCCAGCACAGCCTCGCTAACCATTCCCCGTGACACGTGATCTGCCAGCGCAGGTACAAAAAAGTTCCTATGGGTGAACACTCACACTAGCGTTGTCGAAAAAGCTTCAATCTCATGCACATGCACATACTGAAGAACTGCACCGCGAGGGAACCACTCGCGAGCACCCACATCTCAGCAAAAAGCATTCGTGTGATTTCTTCCTCTAGATAGACACATTGGGCCTGCACTTGTCAGAGCATTGCAAAGACGAACGCACTGGTTCACAGGAGCCTGAGAAGAACATCTCATACAAAACTCGTTCCCCCAAAATGCTCGAATCACAAATGCTCGCAGTAGAGACGTAATGCAAAGATGTACACCGTGCATGTGACCAAGTAAGGACACTCAAAGACATCCATTTCCCAGGCATATGCCCCCTACATGCATTTTGGTGCACCCTGTACAAATGGCCATACATCAATAAGCCCTCCTAGAATTTTGCATCTGAAGAGAGATGAAACGCCTTGGGCTTTTTATCTACACAATGCAAACAACAAACGCTCTCTTTAGGGGGGAGCTGAAGAAGAGTATCTCCCACAAAACCCATGAGCTGCAGCCATTCAGATCGCACAGGGCAGGATAGGGCATGGAGAGTTTCCGCATCCAAAAAAAAATTATTGGTAATACTCTATGCTTCTATTGGCCCGGACGACAAAGGCTGTCATGACAGTGCCATGCACTTTTGTAGGATGAGATAGTGAAGAGGCGAGCATGCACCTAGAACGCACTAGTGAATAAATTATGCAGCAACCAAACCTTTCACCGGCCCCCCTCTCAATCCCAAGGCTCCAACAATTGGCAAAAAATTAGGGACATCGAGCAATGCACCCATGCAACCATCTCTTTCCTTCTTGTCATCTGGGCAGCATAAAAATGCAATGATAGAACGTACCAATGAGACAGAGACCTTGGCTAAAAGATACACCTCCATACACACTCAGCAACAAGTGCATCTTAGAATTGAACACCAAATGTGCAGTGTGTTGCAAGCACTGTAGACACCTACATATAGGGTATATCCAACAAAACAAAGCGACAAGTACTTCCCAACAGCTCTACCATTGCAATTATCGAATGGGATATACTCACCGCCACAGATTAATGACCATCATTACCATCTTAGAATAGATACAAGAACATTGAGCTTTATCTGATCAATTGGATGAATTTCACCTTGAAGGGGCCCAATCCAAAAGTTTCAGAGGTCATCTCTTGGAACTCTCAAGAACAAGGCCCATCTTACATGCAAACTCTGCTACTGCACAAACATAGGTTGCAATTAAAGAGAAATTGCAAGGCTATCACAATGGCCCGAGGCCAATGGCTCTGACTAAGTCAATTTTCTCTTGCAATCACCATGCCTCCGTTCACAGAGAGATCTCCCCATTCACTTGTGACGCAATGCACAATCCAAATGCTAGCCACGAGCTCGCCCTTGAAAGGCCACTTTCCAAGGCATCCCCCAATGACACATTGGAACGACAACCACTGTCGAAGCATTCCCAATGTTGTCCTGATCGAGTAGGCACAGAGGCGACCCTGGTGAGCTCTTGCATAGCAATCGGGATGTGCTTTTGTACCCATCTCTCACAAAGACCAACGTTAGCTATGAACAAATTTGGAATCCAAGGGCTCGCATCCATCAATATCGTCGGCACTGGGTGTATATATAAAGGCCACAGAGAGGTTCCAAGAAGAGAAGCCCCCCCTTCTCACTCGCACAAACATCCCAAATTCTAGACACAAGCTCTCGCCCTTAGCATCACTCTCCAGATCATTGCAATGACACATTGGAATGACAACCGCTATCGAACAACTCCTAAAATTGTGGCAATGGAGTGAGAAAGAAGAGCAACTTTGGGGAGAGGCGCATAGCAAACGGGCTGCTCCTTCATTCCGCTCTTATATATAGATCCAGTGTCACTGATTTCATTTGGAATCTGAGGCTGCATTCGTCCTTGCCCACATGAGCAATGGCTCTTCTGATCGAATGGCCATGGGGAGCTTCCGATAACAAAGGCTCCCTTGTCACTCGTGATGCACATCCCAACTGCTAGACAATGGCTCGCCCTTCAGATCGCAGCCCAGGCAACCACCACAATGACACCATTGGAATGACAACCGCTATCGAACCATTCCAAAAATTTTGTGCCAAAGATATTTTTGCGAAGAGAATGACTCTAGGGAGAGAGCACTCGCATAGCGAAATCGGGATGGCTTCATGACCCTTCCAATAGAAACGATGCTGGTGCCAATATTCGAAATCCGAATAACATGTCTTTCTTGAACACTAGCATCAATTCTATTAGGGAGGGTCCCCAAGAGCTTTTTTTATCAAAGCCTCCCATTGTAGCCGCAATAGGCATGCAAAATTTTTTTCTAGAGCGCCAAGCACCCACCTCATGGCTTGAGACAAGGGCTCGCCATTAGATCAACTTTGAAATTGCAGAACAGACACGCTGTAGAATGGCAACCGCTGCCAAGTCTCTTCTGTAATTGCGTCGGTCGAGTGATGGAAGAAGGTTATCTAAGAGAGGGTCCAAGGGTAGGCATTCGTTGGGGGATTCGTGCTGATCGCATAAATTTATGCAATACCCGAGCAACACTGGACGGAGGTGCTAGACGAGGGCTCCCATTTTAGATCGAGTTTTAAAATCACCAAGAAGACACAGTGAGGGCTGGCAACTACTGCCAAACCTTTTTCTGAAATTGCACCAGCTGAGTGACAAGAAAACATGATCTAAATGAGAGTATAGGAATAGCACCCTCGAGGGTGGGCTTCATACCCCTCTAATTTATTCAACGTCGGCATCCACCATTTCAAAATCTGACATATCCATCCGCCCTGATAGCGACATTGAATCAATGAGGGGGGCATGGGAGAGGCTCGCGGCAACCACCTCTCGCATTGTAGCCATGATAGGCATGAAAAAAAATTTTCTAGAGTGCCAAAGCACCCACCTCATGGCTATAGACAAGGGCTCGCCATTAGATCAACTTCGAAATCGCAGAACAGACGCGTGTAGAATGGCAACCGCTGCCAAGTCTCTTCCGTAATTGCATCGGTCGAGTGATCGAAGAAGGTCATCTAAGAGAGGGTCCAAGCATAGGCATTCGTTGGGGGATTCAAACCGATGGAATAAATTTAGACAACACCCGAGCAACACCAAATGGAGGTGCTAGACGAGGGCTCCCATTTTAGATAAAGTTTTAAAATCACCAAGTAGACGCGGTGAGGGCTGGCAACCACTGCCAAACCTTTTTCTAAAATTATTTTTAGGTGACTGACAAGAAAACATGATCTAAATGAGAGTCCAGGTATAGCACCCATGAGGGTGGGCTTCATGCCCCTCTAATTGATTCAACGTCGGTGTCCACCGTTTCAAAATCTGACATATCCATCTACCCTGACAGTAGCATTGAATCAATGATGGGGGTATACGAGAGGCTCGTGGCAACCACCTCTCCCATTGTAGCCACTATAGGCATGCAAAATTTTTGCTAGAGCACCAAGCACCAATCTCATGGCTATAGAGAAGGGCTCGCCATTAGATCAACTTCGAAATCGCAGAACACACATGGTATAGAATGGCAACCGCTGCCAAGACTCTTCTGTAATTGCGTCAGTCGAGTGATCACAGAAGGTGATCTAAGAGAGGGTCCAAGTGTAGGCATTCATTGGGGGATTCAGGCCGATGGCATAAATTTATGCAATACCTGAGCAACACCGGATGGAGGTGCTAGACGAGGGCTCCCGTTTTAAATCAAATTTTAAAATCACCAAGTAGATGCGGTAAGGGCTGGCAACTGCTGCCAAACCTTTTTCTGAAATTGCACCAGCTGAGTGACTAGAAAACTTGATCTAAAGGAGAGTCCAATAATAGCACCCTCGAGGGTGGGCTTCATGCCCCTCTAATTGATTCAACGTCGGCATCCACCATTTCAAAATCTGACATATCCATCCGCCCTGACAGCGGTGTTGAATCAATGAGGGGGCACGGGAGAGGCTCACAGCAACCACCTCTCCCATTGTAACCGCGATAGGCTCACAAAAAATTTTGCTAGAGCACCAAGCACGCACCTCATGGCTAGAGACAAGGGCTCGCCATTAGATCAACTTCGAAATCGCAGAACATATGCGATGTATAATGGCAACTGCTGCCAAGTCTCTTCCGTAATTGCATTGGTAGAGTGATCAAAGAAGGTGATCTAAGAGAGGGTGCAAGAATAGGCATTCATTGGGGAATTTGCACCGATGGCAAAAATTTATGCAATACCCGAGCAACACTGGACGGAGGTGCCAGACAAGGGCTCCCATTTTAGATCAAGTTTTAAAATCACCAAGTAGACGCGGTGAGGGCTGGCAACCACTATTAAACCTTTTTCCAAAATTGTGCCAGATGAGTGACAAGAAAACATGATCTAAAGGAGAGTCCAGGAATAGCACCCTCGAGGGTGGGCTTCATACCCCTCTAATTGATTCAACGTCGGCGTCCACCATTTCAAAATCTGACATATCCATCTGCCTTGATAGCAGCAATGAATCAATGAGGGGGGCACGAGAGAGGCTCGTGGCAACCACCTCTCCCATTGTAGCCATGATAGGCATGCAAAATTCTTTGATAGAGTGCCAAGCACCCACCTCATGGCTAGAGACAAGGGCTGGCCATTAGATCAACTTCGAAATCGCAGAACAGACGAGGTGTAGAATGGCAACTGCTGCCATGTCTCTTCCATAATTGCGTTAGTCGAGTGATCGAAGAAGGTGATCTAAGAGAGGGTCCAAGTGTAGGCATTCATTGGGGGATTCTTGCTGATGGCATAAATTGATTTAATACCTGAGCAACACTGAACGGAGGTGCTAGACAAGGGCTCTTGTTTTAGATTGAGTTTTAAAATCACCAAGTAGACGCGGTAAGGGCTGGCAAGCACTGCCAAACCTTTTTCCAAAATTGTGCTAGCTTAGTGACAAGAAAACATGATCTAAAGGAGAGTCCAAGAATAGCACCCTCGAGGGTGGGCTTCATGCCCCTCTAATTGATTCAATGTCGGCGTCCACCATTTCAAAATCTGACATATCCATCCAACCTGACAACGGTGTTGAATCAGTGAGGGGGCACGGGAGAGGCTCATGGAAACTACCTCTCCCATTGTAGCCGTGATAGGCATGCAAAAAAATTTTCTAGGGCACCAAAGCACCAACCTCATGGCTATAGAAAAGGGCTCGCAATTAGATCAAGTTCGAAATCATAGAACAGATGCGATGTAGAATGGCAACCGCTGCCAAGTCTCTTCTGTAATTGCGTCGGTCAAGTGATCGAAGAAGGTGATCTAAGAGAGGGTCCAAGCATAGGCATTCATTGGGGGATTCGCGTTGATGGCAAAAATTTATGCAATACCCGAGCAACATCTGACGGAGGTGCTAGACGAGGGCTCCCATTTTAGATCAAGTTTTAAAATCACCAAGTAGACATGGTGAGGGCTGGCAACCATTGCCAAACTTTTTTCCAAAATTGCGCCAACTGAGTGACAAGAAAACATGATCTAAAGGAGAGTCCAGGTATAGCACCCATGATGGTGGGCTTCATGTCCCTCTAATTGATTCAACGTTGATGTCCACCCTTTCAAAATCTGACATATCCATCCGCCCTGACAACAGTGTTGAATCAATGAGGGGGGCACGGGAGAGGCTCGCGTCAACCATCTCTCCCATTGTAGCCACGATAGGCACGCAAAAAATTTTACTAGAGTGCCAAGCACCTACCTCATGGCTAGAGATAAGGGCTCGCCATTAGATCAACTTCAAAATTGCAGAATAGACGTGGTGTAGAATGGCAACCGCTGCCAAGTATCTTCCCTAATTGCATCGGTCGAGTGATCAAAGAAGGTGATCTAAGAGAGGGTCCAAGCATAGGCATTCATTGGGGGATTTGCGCCAATGGCATAAATTTATGCAATACCCGAGCAACACCAAACGGAGGTGCTAGATGAAGGCTCCCATTTTAGATCAAGTTTTAAAATCACCAAGTAGACGTGGTGAGGGCTAACAACCATTGCCAAACATTTTTTTGAAATTGTGCCAGTTGAGTGACAAGAAAACATGATCTAAAGGAGAGTCCAGGAATAGCACCCTTGAGGGTGGCTTCCTGTCCCTCTAATTGATTCAACGTCAGTATCCACCATTTCACAATCTGACATATCGATCCGCCCTGACAGTGGCATTCAATCAATGAGGGGGGCACGGGAGAGGCTCGTGGAAACCACCTCTCCCATTGTAGCCGTGATAGGCATGCAAAAAATTTTGCTAGAGCACCAAGCACCCACCTCATGGCTATAGACAAGGGCTCTCCATTAGATCAACTTCAAAATCGCAATACAGACATGGTGTAGAATGGCAACCACTGCCAAGTCTCTTTCGTAATTGCGTCAGTCGAGTGATCGAAGAAGGTGATCTAAGAGAGGGTCCAAGCATAGGCATTCATTGGGGGATTTGCACCGATGGCATAAATTTATGCAATACCCAAGCAACATCGGATGGAGGTGCTAGACGACGGCTCCCATTTTATATCAAGTTTTAAAATCACCAAGTAGACACTGTGAGGGCTGGAAACCGCTACCAAACTTTTTTTCAAAATTGCGCCAATTGAGTGACAAGAAAACATGATCTAAAGGAGATTCCAAGAATAGCACCCTTGAGGGTGGGCTTCATGCCCCTCTAATTGATTCAACGTTGGCATCCACCATTTCAAAATCTGACATATCCATCCGCCCTGACAGCGGCGTTGAATCAATGAGGGGGGCACGAGAGAGGCTCACAGAAACCACCTCTCCCATTGTAGCCATGATAGGCACGCAAAAAAATTTTCTAGAGCACCTAGCACCCACCTCATGGCTAGAGACAAGGGCTCACCATTACATCAACTTCGAAATTGTAGAACAGACGCGGTGTAGAATGGCAACCGCTGCCAAGTCTCTTCTGTAGTTGTGTCGGTCGAGTGATCGAAGAAGGTGATCTAAGAGAAGGTCCAAGCATAGGCATTCATTGGGAGATTTGCGCCGATGGCATAAATTTATGCAATACCCGAGTAACACCAAACGAAGGTGCTAGATGAGGGCTCCCATTTTAGATCAAGTTTTAAAATCACCAAGTAGACGCGGTGAGGGCTGGCAAATGCTGCCAAACCATTTTTTGAAATTATGCCAGCTGAGTGACAAGAAAACATGATCTAAAGGAGAGTCGAGGAATAGCACATCAAGGGTGGGCTTCATGCCCCTCTGATTGATTCAACGTCAATGTCCACCATTTCAAAATTTGACATATCCATTCGCCTGGACACCGACATTGAATCAAGGAGAGGGGCACGGGAGAGGCTCGTGGAAACCACCTCTCCTATGTAAGCTATTAGTGCGAGGCTCGCTTTGCATTAGAAATTAGCAAACACACCGAAAAATGCCTTAAAAATCCAAATCCATGAAAATTTTGACCAAACAGCCATTCACGACCCAATTTTTTATGAGGTGGGCAGAGGAGCAAAAGATTGTCATCGGTTAGGAGATGTGAGTTCATGGAGCCAAGGGACTAAAATGGTCATCGTGCTCTTCCGATCAGCTGGATGAATTTCACCTTGAAGGGGCCCAATCTAAAAGTTTCAGAGGTCATCTCTTGGAACTCTCAAGAACAAGGCCCATCTTTACATGCAAACTCTACTACTACGCAAACATAGGTTGCAATTAAAGAGAAATTGCAAGGACGTCACAATGGCCCAAGGCCAATGGCTCCGACTAAGTCAATTTTCTCTTCCAATCACCATGCTTCCATTCATAGAGAGATCTCCCCATTCACTTGTGACGTGATGCACAATCCAAGTGCTAGATGCGAGCTCACCCTTGAAACAAAGGCCACTTTCCAAGACATCCCCCGATGACACATTGGAACGACAATCGCTGTCGAACCATTCCCAATGTTGTGCCGATCGAGTTGGCACAGAGGCGACCTTAGGGAGCTCCTATGTAGCAATTAGGATGTGCTTTCATGCCCATCTCTCACAAAAACCAATGTTAGCTATGAACAAATTTGGAATCCAAGGGCTCGCATCCATCGATATCGTCGCCACTGGGTCTATATACAAAGGCCACGGAGAGGTTCTGATAAGAGAAGCTCCCCTGCTCGCTCGCACAAACATCCCAAATATTAGACACAAGCTCCCACCCTTAGCATCGCTCTCTAGATCACTGTAATGACACATTGGAATGACAACCACTGTCGAACAACTCTCGAAATTGTGGTAATGGAGTGAGAAAGAAGAGCAGCTTTGGGGAACCGCACATAGTAAACGGGTTGCTGCTACTTCATTCCACTCTTATATAGATCCGACATCGTTGATTTCATTTGGAATCTAAGGCTACATTTGTACTTGCTCACACAAGAAATGGCTCTTGTAATCGAATGGCCATGGGGAACTTTCGATAACAAAGGCTCCCTTGTCACTCGTTATGCGCAGCCCAACTGCTAGACGATGGCTCGCCCTTCAGATTGCTGCCTAGGCAACCACCATAATGGCTCCATTGGAATGACAACTGCTACCAAACCATTCTAAAAATTATGTGCCAAAGAAGTTGTTGCATACAGAATGACTCTAGGGAGAAATCCCTTGCATGGAAAAATTGGGATGGCTTCACGACCCTCCCAATAGAAACGATGCTGGTGCCAATATTCCAAATCCAAATAACGTGTCTTTCACGAACACCAGCACTGATTCTATTGGGGAGGGTCACCGAGAGCTTTTGTTATCAAAGCTCCCATTGTAGCCACGATAGGCACACAAAAAATTGCTAGAGCCCCAAGCACACACCTCATGGCTAGACAAGGGCTCGTCATTAGATCAACTTCGAAATCGCTGAACAGACACGCTGTGGAATGGCAACCACTGCCAAGCCTCTTCCATAATTGTGTCGATCAAGTGATCGAAGGAGGTGATCTAAGAGAGAGTCCAAGGCTAGGGATTCATTGGGGGATTCACGCCGATAGAAAAAATTTATGCAATACCCAAGCAACACCAGATGGAGGTGCTAGACGAGGGCTCCAGTTTTAGATTAGGTTTTAAAATCACCAAGTAGACGTGGTGAGGGCTTTCAACCGCTGCCAAACCTTTTTTCAAAATTGTGCCAGCTGAGTGAGAACAAAACAAGATCTAAAGGAGAGTCCAGGAATAGCACCTCGAGGGTGGGCTTCATGCACCTCTAATTGATTCAACATCGGCGTCCACCATTTGAAAATCTGACATATCCATTCGCCCTGACAGTGATGTTGAATCAATGAGGGGGGCATAGGAGAGGCTTGTGGCGACCACCTCTCCCATTATAGCCATGATAGGCACACAAAATTTTTTTCTAGAGTGCCAAGCACCCAACTCATGGCTATAGACAAGGGCTCGCCATTAGATCAACTTCGAAATCACAGAACAGACGCGGTGTAGAATGGAAACCGCTGCCAAGTCTCTTCCATAATTGCGTCGGTCGAGTGATCAAAGAAGGTGATCTAAGATAGGGTCCAAGCGTAGGCATTCATTGGGGGATTTGGGCCAATGGAAAAAATTTATGCAATACCCGAGCAACATCGGACGGAGGTGCTAGACGAGGGCTCCCATTTTAGATCAAGTTTTAAAATCACCAAGTAGACGCGGTGAGGGCTAGTAACCACTGCCAAACCAATTTTCAAAATTGCACTAGCTGAGTGACAAGAAAACATGATCTAAAGGAGAGTTCAAGAATAGCACTCTCGAGGGTGGGCTTCATGCCCCTCTAATTGATTCAACGTCAGTGTCCACCGTTTCAAAATCCGACATATCCATCCGCCCTGACAGCAGCGATGAATCAATGAGGGGGGCACGGGAGAGGCTCGCGGCAAACACCTCTCCCATTGTAGTCACAATAGGCATGCCAAAAATTTTTCTAGAGCGCCAAGCACCCACCTCATGGCTAGAGACAAGGGCTCGCCATTAGATCAACTTTGAAATCGCAGAACAGACGCGGTGTAGAATGGCAACCGCTACCAAGTCTCTTCCATAGTTGCATCGGTCGAGTAATCGAAGAAGGTGATCTAAGAGAGGGTCCAAGCATAGGCATTCATTGGGGGATTTGCGCCGATGGCATAAATTTATGCAATACCCGAGCAACACCAAACAGAGGTGCTAGACAAGGGCTCCCGTTTTAGATCGAGTTTTAAAATCACCAAGTAGACGCGGTGAGGGCTGGCAACCGCTGCCAAACCTTTTTTCGAAATTGCACCAGCTAAGTAACAAGAAAACATGATCTAAAGGAGAGTTGAGGAATAGAACATCGAGGGTGGGCTTCATGCCCCTCTAATTTATTCAACATCGGCGTCCACCGTTTCAAAAATTGACATATCCATCCGCCTTGACATCGGCGTTGAATCAATGAGAGGAGCACGGGAGAGGCTCATGGCAACCACCTCTCTTATATAAGCTATTAGTGCAAGGCTCGCTCTTCATTAAAAATCAGCGAACACACTGAAAACTGCCTTAAAAATCCAAATCCTTGAAAATTCTGACCAAATAGCCATTCACGACCCAATTTTTTATGAGGTCAGCAGAGGAGCAAAAGATTGTCATCAGTTAGGAGATGTGAGTTCATGGAGCCAAGGGACTGAAATGGTCATCGAGCTCATCCAATCAACTGGATGAATTTCACCTTGAAGGGGGCCCAATCCAAAAGTTCTGGAGGTCATCTCCTAGAACTCTCAAGAACAAGGGCCATCTTACATGCAAACTCTGCTACTGTGCAAACATAGGTTGCAATTAAAGAGAAATTGCGAGGCCATCACAATGGCCCAAGGCCAATGCTCTGACTAAGTCAATTTTCTCTTGCAATCACCATGCCGCCGTTCGTAGAGAGATCTCCCCATTCACTTGTGACGTGGTGCACAATCCAAGTGCTAGATGTGAGCTCACCCTTGAAAGAAAGACCACTTTCCAAGACATCCCTCGATGACACATTGGAATGACAACCATTGTCGAACCATTCCCAATGTTGTGTTGATCAAGTTTGCACAGACGCGACCTTAGGGAGCTCCTGTGTAGCAATCGGGATGTGATTTCATACCCATCTCTCACAAAAACCAATGTTATTTGTGAACAAATTTAGAATCCAAGGCTCGTATCCATCGATATCGTCGGCACTGGGTCTATATATTCAAAGGCCACGGAGATGTTTCGATAAGAGAAGCTCCCCTGCTCGCCTGCACAAACATCCCAAATTCTAGACATAAGCTCCCGCCCTTAGCATCGCTCTCTAGATTGCCATAATGACACCTTGGAATGACAACCACTGTCGAACAACTCCATAATTTGTGCTGATGGAGCGAGAAAGAAGAGCGACTTTGGGGAGCCGCGCATAGCAAATGGGTTGCTACTTCATTCTGCTCTTATATATAGATCCGATGTTGTTGATTTCATTTGGAATCCAAGGCTGCATTCATCATTTCTCACACAAGAAATGGCTCTTCTCATCGAATGGCCATGGGGAGCTTCCGATTACAAAGGCTCCCTTGTCACTCGTGATGCGCAGCCCAACTGCTAGACGACAGCTCGCCCTTCAGATTGTTGCCCAGGCAACCACCACAATGGCACCATTGGAATGACAACTCCTGCCAAACCATTCCAAAAATTTTGTGCCAAAGAAGTTGTTGTGAAGAGAACAACTCTGGGGAGAGAGCACTTGCATAGCAAAATCGGGATGGCTTCATTGCCCTTCCAATAGAAATGATGCTGGTGCCAATATTCCAAATTCGAATAACGTTTCTTTCTTGAACACCAGCACCGATTCTATTGGGGAGGGTCACCAAAAGCTTTTGTTATCAAAGCCTCCCATTGTAGCCGTGATAGGCATGCAAAAAATATTGCTAGAGTGCCAAGCACCCACCTCATGGCTAGATACAAGGGCTCGCCATTAGATCAACTTCAAAATTGCAGAACAGATGCGCTGTAGAATGGCAATCACTGCCAAGTCTCTTCCGTAATTGTGTCAGTCGAGTAATCAAAGAAGGTGATCTAAGAGAGGGTCCAAGCATAGGCATTCATTGGGGGATTCGCACCGATAGCAAAAATTCATGCAATACCCAAGCAACACCGGACGGAGGTTCTAGACGAGGGCTCTCATTTTAGAGCAAGTTTTAAAATCACCAAGTAGATGCGGTGAGGGCTGGCAACCACTGCCAAACCTTTTTTTGAAATTGCGCCAGTTGAGTGACAAGAAAACATGATCTAAAGGAGAGTCGAGGAATAGCACCTCAAGGGTGGGCTTCATGCCCCTCCAATTGATTCAACGTCGATGTCCACCATTTCAAAATCCAACATTTCCATCCGCCTTGACACCAGCGTTGAATCAATGAGAGGGGCATAGGAGAGGCTCTCGGCAACAACCTCTCCTATATAAGCTATTAGTGCGAGGTTCGCTCTACATTAGAAATTAGCAAACACACCGACATCCGCCTTAAAAATCCAAATCATTGAAAATTTTGATCAAATAGCCATCCATGACCCAATTTTTTATGAGGTCGTCTAAGGAGCAAAAGATTGTCATCGGTTAGGAGATGTGAATTCATGGAGCCAAAGGACTGAAATGGTCATCGAGCTCATCCGATCAACTGGATGAATTTCACCGTGAAGGGGCCCAATCCAAAAGTTTCGAAGGTCATCTCCTGGAACTCTCAAGAACAAGGCCCATCTTACTTGCAAACTCTACTACTATGCAAACATAGGTTGCAATTAAAGAGAAATTGCAAGGCCATCACAGTGGCCCGAGGCCAATGCTCTGACTAAGTCAATTTTCTCTTGCAATCACCATGCCGCCATTCATAGAGAGATCTCCCCATTCACCTGTGATGTGATGCACAATCCAAGTGATATATGCGAGCTCACCCTTGAAAGGCCACTCTCCAAGACATCCCCCGATGACACATTGGAATGACAACTGCTATCAAACCATTCCCAATGTTGTGCCGATCGAGTTGGCACAGAGGCAACCTTAGGGAGCTCCTACGTAGCAATCAGGATGTGCTTTTGTACCCATCTCTCACAAAAACCAATGTTAGCTATGAACAAATTTAGAATCCAAGGCTCATATCCATCGATATCGTCGGCACTGGGTCTATATATTCAAAGGCCATGAAGAGGTTCCGATAAGAGAAGCTCCCTTGCTCGCTCGCACAAACATCCCAAATGCTAGACACAAGCTCTTGTCCTTAGCATCGCTCTCTAGATCACTGCAATGACACATTGGAACAACAACCACTATCAAAAAACTCTCGAATTTGTGCCGATGGAGTGAGAAAGATGAGCAACTTTGGGGAGCCATGCATAGCAAATGGGTTGCTGCTTCATTCCGCTATTATATATAGATCCGATGTCATTGATTTTGTTTGGAATTCGAGGCTACATTCATCCTTTCTCACATAAGAAATGGCTCTTCTCATCGAATGGTCATGGGGAGCTTCCAATTACAAAGGCTCCCTTGTCACCTGTGATGCGCATCCCAACTGCTAGATGATGGCTCGCCCTCCAGATCGTTGCCCAGGAAACAACCACAATGGCACCATTGGAACGACAACTGCTGCCGAACCATTCCAAAATTTTTTTTCCAAAGAAGTTGTTGCAAAGAGAACAACTCTGGGGAGAGAGCCCTCGCATAGCAAAATCAGGATGGCTTCATGGCCCTCCCAATAGAAATGATGCTGGTGCCAATATTCCAAATTCGAATAACATGTCTTTCTCAAACACCAGCACCTATTCTATTGGGGAGGGTCACGGAGAGCTTTTGTTATCAAAGCTCCCATTGTAGCCGCGATAGGCACACAAACAATTGCTAGAGTGCCAAGCACTCACCTCATGGCTAGACAAGGGCTCGCCATTAGATCAACTTCAAAATCGCTGAACAGACGCACTGTAGAATGGCAACCGCTGCCAAGTCCCTTCTGTAATTGCGTCGGTCGAGTGATCGAAGAAGGTGATCTAAGAGACAGTCCAAGGGTAGGCATTCATTGGGGAATTCATGCCGATAGAAATAATTTATGCAATACCCGAGCAACACCGGACGAAGGTGCTAGACTAGGGCTCCTATTTTAGATCAACTTTAAAAATCACCCGGTAGACGCGGTGAGGGCTGACAACTGCTACCAAACCATTTTCCAAAATTGTGCCAGCGGAGTGACAAGAAAACATGATCTAAAGGAGAGTCAGGGAATAGCACCTCTAGGGTGGGCTTCATGCCCCTCTGATTGATTCAACGTCGGCCTCCACCGTTTCAAAATTTGACATATCCATCCGCATTGACACCGGCATTGAATCAATGAGAGTGGCACAAGAGAGGCTCGCAGCAACCACCTCTCCTATATAAGCTATTAGTGCGAGGCTTGCTCTGCATTAGAAATCTGCAATAGTGCAGACAACTCCCTTAAAAATCCAATTCAATGAAAAATGTGACCAAATAGCCATCCACGACACCATTTTTGGAGCTCGCCCAGAACAACTCGACCAGCATGGCTCACCCAGAATGGGTCGGCCAGCATGGCTCGCCCAGATCGGCTTGGAAAGCATGGCTTGGCCAGCATGGCTTGCCCAGATCGGCTCGGCCAAAATGGCTCAGCTAGATTGGCTTGGCCAGCATGGCTCGATTAGAACGACTTGGCTAGATCAGGTCAGCCAGCATGGTGACTTGGTGACTTGGTGAGAGTACTTGGAACTGTCAAGAACAAAGGCCAATCTTACATGCAAACTCTGCTACTGCACAAACATAGGTTGCAATTATAGAGAAATTGCAAGGCCATCACAATGGCCCAAGGCCAATGCTCTGACTACTAAGTCAATTTTCTCTTGCAATCACCATGCTGCCATTCACAGAGAGATCTCCCCATTCACTTGTGATGATGCACAATCCAAGTCCTAGACGCGAGCTCACCCTTGAAAGGTCGCATTCCAAGACATCTCGATGACACATTGGAATGACAACCACTGTCAAACCATTCCCAATGTTGTGCCGATCGAGTTGGCACAAAGGCGATCTTAGAGAGCCCCTACGTATTGATCGAGAAGTGCTTTCGTACCCATCTCTCATAAAAACCAATGTTAGCTAAACAATTTTAGAATCCAAGGCTCGTATCCATTGATATCGTCCCCAAATGCTAGACGCAAGCTCCTGCCCTTAGCATCGCTCTCCAGATCACCATAATGACACATTGGAATGACAATCGTTGTCAAACAACTCCTAAATTTGTGTTGATGGAGTGAGAAAGAAGAGCTAGATCAGGTCGACAAAAACGGCTAAGCCAGATCAGGTTGGCCAGCATGGCTCGACCACCATTTTTTGCCGAGAGCTTTCGATATTAAAGCTCCCATGTAGCCGCGATAAGTACACCATGACAAATTGCTAGAGTGCCGAGCACCCATAGCAAATTGCCATTATACTAAGCAACGCCGGAGTGCTAGACAAGGGCTCAAGTTTAGATCAAGTTTTAAAATCACCAAAAAGACATGCCATGGATCGGTAACCGCTGCCTCACCTTTTATAAAATTGATTCATCAGAAAACATGATCTAAAGGAGAGCCAAGGAAAAGCACTGAGATCACTTCATGCCCCTTTCATTGATTCAACATCAGCATACACCATTTGAAAACCCAACAATCCGATCCGCCTAGACACCAATGTTGAATCAATGAAAGGGGCATGGGAGATGCTCGCGGCAACAACCTCTCCTATATAAGCTATTAGTGTGAGGCTCGCTCTGCATTAGAAATCTACGATAGCATGGACAACTCCCTTAAAAATCCAATTCAATGAAAAATGTGACCAAATAGCCATCCACAACATTTTTGGAGCTCGGCCAGATCGGGTCGGCTAGCATTGCTCACCCAGAATGGCTCGGCCAGCATGGCTTGCCCAGATTGGGTTGGCCAGAATGGCTCGCCCAGATCAGCTCGGCCAGCATGGCTCACCCAGATCGGCTAAGCTAGAATGGCTCCCCCAGATCAGCTCAGCCAGCATGGCTCGGCCAGAACGGCTCGGCCAGATCGGGTTGGCCAGCATGGTGACTTGGTGACTTGGTGAGAGTACTTGGAACTGTCAAGAACAAAGGCCAATATTACATGCAAACTCTGCTACTGTGCAAACATAGGTTGCAATTATAGAGAAATTTCAAGGCCGTCACAATGGCCCGAGGCCAATTCTCTGACTACTAAGTCAATTTTCTCTTGCAATCACCATGCTGTCGTTCACAGAGAGATCTCCCCATTCACTTGTGATGATGCACAATCCAAGTGCTAGATGCAAGCTCACCCTTGAAAGGCCATGTTCCAAGACATCCCGATGACACATTGGAATGACAACCGCTGTCAAACCATTCCCAATGTTGTGCCGATCGAGTTGGCACAGAGGCGATCTTAGGGAGCTCCCGCGTAGCAATCGGCAAGTGCTTTCGTACCCTTCTCTCACAAAAACCAATGTTAGCTGAACAAATTTAGAATCCAAGGCTCATATCCATCGATATCGTCGGCACTGGGTCTATATTCAAAGGCCACAAAGAGGTTCTGATAAGAGAAGCTCCCCTGCTTGCTTGCACAAACATCCCCAAATGCTAGACGCAAGCTCTCGCCCTTAGCATCGCTCTCCAGATCATCGCAATGACACATTGGAATGAAAACCACTATCGAACAACTCTCAAATTTGTGCTAATGGAGTGAGAAAGAAGAGCTAGATCGGGTCGACGAAAATGGCTAAGCCAGATTGGGTCGGCCAGCATGGCTCGCCTAGATCGGGTCAGCTAGCATGGCTTGGCCACCATTTTTTGCTGAGAGCTTTCGATATTAAAGCTCCCATGTAGCCACAATAGGTACACCATGACAAATTGCTAGAGCACCGAGTACCCATAGCAAATTGCCATTATACCAAGCAACGTCAGAGTGCTAGACAAGGGCTCACATTTAGATCAAGTTTTAAAATCACCAAAAAGACACGCCATGGATCGGTAACCGCTGCCTCACCTTTTCCAAAATTGAGTCATCGAAAAACATGATCTAAAGGAGAGCCGAGGAAAAGCACTGAGATCGCTTCATACCCCTTTCATTGATTCAACATCAGCATACACCATTTGAAAACCCAACAATCCAATCCGCCTAGACACCAATGTTGAATCAATGAAAGGGGCATGGGAGAGGCTCACGGCAACAACCTCTCCTATATAAGCTATTAGTGCAAGGCTCGCTTTGCATTAGAAATTTGCGATAGCATAGACAACTCCCTTAAAAATCCAATTCAATGAAAAATGTGACCAAACAGCCATCCACGACACCAGTTTTGGAGCTTGGCCAGATCGGGTCAGCCAGCATGGCTCGCCCAGATCAGCTCGGCCAACATGGCTTGGCCAGAACGGCTCGCCTAGATCGGGTCACCCAGCATGGCTCACCTAGATTGGCTCAGCCAGAATGGCTCACCCAGATCAGGTCGGACAGCATGGCTCACCCAAATCAGCTCAGCCAGGCTGGCTCACCCACCATTTTTCAAGCACACTACCTCCCCTATACAAGCTATTAGTGCAAGGCTTACTCTACATCAAAAATGTACATTTAGTGCACAAGTACCTTAAAACGCAATTCAATGAAAAATGTGACCAAATAGCCATCCACGACCCCATTTTTCATGAGGTTGTCAACAGAGACAAAGATTGGCATTAGTTAGGCGATTTGATTGCATTAGTCAGGGGGGTAAATTGATAAATTTTTTAAGACCGACTAGAATGGCTCGACAACCATTTTATATCGGAAGCTACCCGATTTGAGAATTATGACTCAAGTAGAATGGCACGGGTACCCATTTTACAAACTTAAAGAGTCGACTTGGTGGGCCGACCTGGCAGGGTGACTTGATGAACAAACTTAAAGAGTCGACTTGGTGAGAGTACTTGGTGGGCCGACCTAGCAAGGTGACTTGATGAACTAACTTAAAGAGTCAACTTTGTGAGAGTACTCGGTGGGCTGACCTAGTCACGTGACTTGATGAACGAACTTAAAGAGTTGACTTGGTGGGCTGACTTGGCCGGGTGACTTAATGAATGTACTTAAAGAGTCGACTTGGTGGGTCGAATTAGTGGGATGACTTGGTGAGAGTACTTGGTGGGCTGACCTGGGAGGGTGACTCGATGAATGAAATTAGAGAGTCAACTTTGCGAGAGTGCTTGGTGGGTCGAACTGGCGGGGTGACTTGATGAACGAACTTAAAGAGTCAACTTGGTCAGAGAACATGGTGGTCCGAGCTGACGGAGTGAATTGATGAAAAAACCTAAAGAGTCGACTTTGTGAGAGTACTTGGTGGGCCGACCTAGCGAGGTGACTTGATGACCAAACTTAAAGGGTCGACTTGGTGAGAGTACTTGGTGGGCCGACCTGGCGGAGCGACTTGATGAACAAACTTAGAGAGTTGACTTTGTGAGAGTACTTGGTGGGGTGACTTGATGAAAAAACCTAAAGATTTGACCTGGTGAGACTACTTGGTGGGCCAACCTGGTGGGGTGACTTGATGAGCAAACATAAAGAGTCGACTTGGTGAGAGTACTTGGTGGGCTAACCTGGCAGGGTGACTTGATGAACGAACTTAAAGAGTCAACCTTGTGGGCCGACTTGATAGAGTGACTTCATGAACAAACTTAAAGAGTCCACTTGGTGGGCCGACCTGGCGGGGTGACTTGATGAAAGAACTTAAAGAGTCGACTTGGTGAGAGTAATTTGTGGGCTGACCTGGCGGGGTGACTTGATGAATGAACTTAAAGAGTTGACTTGGTGGGGTGAGTTGATGAACGCACTTGAAGGGTCGACTTGGTGGGGTGACTCTATGAATGGACTTAAAGAGTTGACTTGGTGAGAGTACTTGGTGGGGTGACTTCATGAACAGACTTAAAGAGTTGACTTGGAGAGAGTACTTGGTGGGGTGACTTGATGAGCGCACTTGAAGAATCGACTTGGTTAGAGTACTTGGTGGGCTGACTTGATGAATGAACTCAAAGATTGGACTTGTTTAGAGTACTTGGTGGCTTGACTTGATGAGCAGACTTAAAGAGTCCACTTCATGAGAGTACTTGGTGGGGTGAACTGATGAACGGACTTAAAGAATCGACTTGGTGTGAGTACTTGGTTGGCCAAACTGGTGGGGTGACTTGATGAACAGACATTAAGAGTTGACTTGGTGAGAGTTATTGTACTTGTTCTGGTGACTTGATGAATGGACTTAAAGAGTCGACTTGGTGGGGTCACTTGATGAAAGGACTTAAAGAGTTGACTTGGTGAGAGTACTTGGTGGGGTGCCTTGATGAAAGAACTTAAAGGGTCGACTTCGTGGCATGATTTGGTGAACAAACCTAAAGAGTTGACTTGGTGAGAGCACTTGGTGGGGTGACCTGATGAACGGACTCAAAGAGTCGACTTGGTGAGAGTACTTGGTGGCTCGACTTGATGAGCAGACTCAAAGAGTCCACTTGGTGAGAGTACTTGGCGGGATGAACTGATGAATGGACTTAAAGAGTCAACTTGGTTGGCCAACCTGGTGGGGTGACTTGATGAAGGGACATAAAGAGTCGACTTGATGAGAGTACTTGTTCTGGTGACTTGATGAAAAGACTTAAACATTCGACTTGGTGGGGTGACTTGATGAAAGGACTTAAAGAGTCTACTTGGTGAGAGTACTTGGTGGGGTGACTTGATGAATGCACTTGAAGAATCGACTTGGTTAGAGCACTTGGTGGGGTGACTTGATGAACGGACTCAAAGAGTCGACTTGGTGAGAGTACTTGGTGGCTCAACTTGATGAGCAGACTTAAAGAGTCAACTTGGTGAGAGTACTTGGCAGGGTGAACTGATGAACAGACTTAAAGAGTCGACCTGCTAGGAGTACTTGGTGGGCTGACCTGGTGGGGTGACTTGATGAACGGACTTAAAGTGTCAACTTGGTTAGAGTACTTCTTTTGGTGACTTGATGAACGGACTTGAAGGGTCGACTTGGTGGGGTGACTTGATGAAAGGACTTAAAGAGTCGACTTGGTGAGAGTACTTGGTGGGGCAACTTGATGAATGGACTTAAAGGGTCGACTTGGCGAGGTGACTTGATCAACGCACTTGAAGGGTCGAGTTGTTGGGGTGACTTTATGAATGGACCTAAAGAGTTGACCTGGTGAGAGTACTTGGTGGGGTGACTTGATGAATAGAGTTAAAGAGTCGACTTGGTGAGAGTACTTGGTTGGGTGACTTGATGAATGCACTTGAAGAATCGACTTAGTTAGAGTACTTGGTGGGGTGACTTGATGAACAAACTTAAAGAGTCAACTTGGTGGGCTGACCTAATAGGATTACTTGATGAATGAACTTAGAGAGTCAACTTGGTGAGAGTACTTGGTGACTTGTTGTGCCGACCTGGCCGGGTGACTTGATTAACGAACTTAAAGAGTCCACATGGTGGGCCGACCTGGCAGGGTGACTTGATGAATGAACCTAAAGAGTCGACTTGGTGAGAGTACTTGGTGGGCAGACATAGCGGGGTGATTTGATGAACAAACTTAAAGAGTCAACTTGTTGAGAGTACCTTGTGGGGTGACTTGATGAACGAACCTAAAGAGTCAACTTGTTGGGCCGACCTGGCAGGGTGACTTGATGAACAAACTTAAAGAGTCGACTTGGTGGGCCGAACTGGGAGGGTGACTTGATGAACAAACTTAAAGAGTCAACCTAGTCAGAG
Source organism: Cupressus sempervirens (assembly GCA_028749045.1). NCBI lineage: Eukaryota > Viridiplantae > Streptophyta > Pinopsida > Cupressales > Cupressaceae > Cupressus > Cupressus sempervirens. Next base: position 686,418,934 of record CM053789.1, on the reverse strand, counting down.
TACTTGGTGGGCCGACCTAGCAAGGTGAATTGATGGACTAACTTAAAGAGTCAACTTGGTGAGAGTACTCGGTGGGCTGACCTGGTGACTTGATGAACGAACTTAAAGAGTCGACTTATTGGGCCGACCTGGCGGGGTGACTCAGTGAGAGTACTTGGTGGGCTGACTTAGCGGGGTGACTCGGTGAGAGTACTTAGAGAGTCAACTTTGGGAGAGTACTTGGTGGGTTGAACTGGCGGGGTGAATTGATGAACGAACCTAAAGAGTCAACTTTGTGAGAGTACTTGGTGGGCCAACCTGGCGGGGTGACTTGATGACTGAAATTAAAGGGTCGACTTCATGAGACTACTTGGTGGGCCGACCTAGTGGAGCGACTTGATGAACGAACTTAAAGAGTCGAATTGGTGAGAGTACTTGGTGGGGTGACTTGATGAAGCAACCTAAAGAGTCGACTTGGTGAGAGTACTCGGTGGGCCGACCGTACAGGGTGACTTGGTGAGCAAACTTAAAGAGTCAACTTGGTGAGAGTACTTGGTGGGCCGACCTGGTAGGGTGACTTGATGAACAAACTTAAAGAGTTGACTTGGTGAGAGTACTCAGTAGGCTGACCTAGTCACATGACTTGATGAACGAACTTAAAGAGTCAACTTGGTGAGCTGACTTGGCTGGGTGACTTGATGAACGAACTTAAAGAATCGACTTGGTGAGAGTACTTGGTGGGGTGACTTGATGAACAAACCTAAAGAGTCAACTTGGTGAGAGTACTCGGTGGGCCGACCTGGTAGGGTGACTTGGTGAGCAAACTTAAAGAGTCGACTTGGTGAGAGTACTTGGTGGGCTGACCTGGCAGGGTGACCTGATGAATGAACTTAAAGAGTCAACCTGGTGGGCCAACTTGGCAGAGTGACTTCATGAACAAAGTTAAAGAGTCCACTTGGTGGGCTGACCTGGTGGGGTGACTTGATGAATGAACTTAAAGAGTCGACTTGGTGAGAGTAGTTTGTGGACTGACCCAGTGGGGTGACTTGATAAATGAACTTAAAGAGTCGACATGGTGGGGTGACTTGATGAATGCACTTGAAGGGTCAACTTGGTGGGGTGACTCTATGAACAGACCTAAAGAGTTGACTTAGTGACATAAAGAGTCAACTTGGTGAGAGTTCTTGTACTTGTTCTGGTGACTTGATGAACAGACTTAAAGAGTCGACTTTGTGGGGTCACTTTATGAAAGGACTTAAAGAGTTGACTTGGTGAGAGTACTTGGTGGGGTGACTTGATGAAAGAACTTAAAGGGTCGACTTGGCAAGGTAACTTGGTGAACAAACCTGAAGAGTTGACTCAGTGAGAGCAATTGGTGGGGTGACTTGATGAATGGACTCAAAGAGTCGACTTGGTGAGAGTACTTGGTGGCTTGACTTGATAAGCCGACTCAAAGAGTCCACTTGGTGAGAGTACTTGGTAGGGTGAACTGATGAATGGACTTAAAGAGTCGACTTGGTGGGAGTACCTGGTGGGGTGACTTGATGAAGGGACATAAAGAGTCAACTTGGTGAGAGTACTTGTTCTGGTGACTTGATGAATAGACTTAAACAATCAACTTGGTGGGGTGACTTGATGAAAGGACTTAAAGAGTCGACTTGGTGAGAGTACATAGTGGGGTGACTTGATGAACGCACTTGAAGAATCGACTTGGTTAGAGTACTTGGTGGGGTGGCTTGATGAACGGACTCGAAGAGTCGACTTGGTGAGAGTACTTGGTGGCTCGACTTGATGAGCAAACTTAAAGAGTCAACTTGGTGAGAGTACTTGGCCGGGTGAACTGATGAATGGACTTAAAGAGTCAACTTGTTGGGAGTACTTGGTGGGCCGACCTGGTGGGGTGACTTGATAAACGGACATAAAGAGTCGACTTGGTTAGAGTACTTGTTCTGGTGACTTGATGAACGAACTTGAAGAGTCGACTTGGTGGGGTGACTTGATGAAAGGACTTAAAGAGTCGACTTGGTGAGAGTACTTGGTGGGGCAACTTGATGAATGCACTTAAAGGGTCGACTTGTCGGGGTGACTTGATCAACGCACTTGAAGGGTCGAGTTGGTGGGGTGACTTGATGAACAGACCTAAAGAGTTGACCAGGTGAGAGTACTTGGTAGGGTGACTTGATGAACAAAGTTAAAGAGTTGACTTGGTTAGAGTACTTGGTCGGGTGACTTGATGAACGCACTTGAAGAAGTGACTTGGTTAGAGTACTTGGTGGGGTGACTTGATGAACGAACTTAAAGAGTTGACTTGGTGGGCCGACCTAGCGGGGTGACTTGATGAACGAACTTAGAGAGTCGACTTGGTGAGAGTACTTGGTTACTTGGTGGGCCTACATGGCCAGTTGACTTGATGAACGAACTCAAAGAGTCCACTTGGTGGGTCGACCTAGCGGGGTGACTTGATGAATGAACCTAAAGAGTCAACTTGGTGAGACTACTGGTTGGGCAGACATAGCAGGGTGATTTGATGACCGAACTTAAAGAGTTGACTTGGTGAGAGTACTTGGTGGGGTGACTTGATGAACGAACCTAAAGAGTCGACTTGGTGGGCCGACCTGGCAGGGTGACTTGATGAACGAACTTAAAGAGTCGACTTGGTGGGCCGACTTGGCAGGGTGACTGGAAGAACAAACTTAAAGGGTCGACTTGGTGAGAGTACTTTGTGGGCCGACCTGGCAAGGTGACTTGATGAACTAACTTAAAGAGTCAACTTGTTGAGAGTACTTGGTGGGCTGACCTGGTCACGTGACTTGATGAAAGAACCTAAAGAGTCGACTTGGTGGGCCGACTTGGCTGGGTGACTTGATGAATGAACTTAAAGAGTCGACATGGTGAGAGTACTTGGTCGGGTGACTTGATGAACGCACTTGAAGAATCGACTTGGTTAGAGTACTTGGTGGGGCGACTTGATGAACAAACTTAAAGAGTCAACTTGGTGGGCTGACCTGGCGGGGTGACTTGATGAAAAAACTTAAAGAGTCGCCTTGGTGAGAGTACTTGGTGACTTGGTGGGCCGACCTGGCCGGGTGACTTGATGAACAAACTTAAAGAGTCCACTTGGTGGGCCAACCTAGTGGGGTGACTTGATGAATGAACCTAAAGAGTCAACTTGGTGAGAGTACTTGGTGGGCAGACATAGCGGGGTGATTTGTTGAGCGAACTTAAAGAGTCAACTTGATGAGTGTAATTGGTGGGGTGACGTGATGAACGAACCTAAAGAGTCGACTTGGTGCACCGACCTGGCAAGGTGACTTGATGAACGAACATAAAGAGTCAACTTGGTGGGCCGACCTGGTAGGGTGACTTGATGAACAAACTTAAAGAGTCGACTTGGTGAGAGTACTTGGTGCGCTGACCTAGCGGGGTGACTTGATGAACAAACTTAAAGAGTCGACTTGGTGAGAGTACTCGGTGGGCTGACCTAGTCACGTGACTTGATGAATGAACTTAAAGAGTCGACTTGGTGGGCTGACTTGGCCGGGTGACTTGATGAATGAACTTAAAGAGTCGACTTGGTGGGTCGAACTAGCAGGGTGACTTGGTGAGAGTACTTGGTGGGCTGACCCGGCAGGGTGACTTGATGAACAAACTTAGAGAGTCGACTTTGTGAGAGTACTTGGTGGGTCAAACTGGCGGGGCGACTTGATGAACAAACTTAAAGAGTCGACATGGTGAGAGAACTTGGTGGGATGACTTGGCAGTTTGAATTGATGAATGAACCTAAAGAGTCAACTTTGTGAGAGTACTTGGTGGGCCGACCTGGCGAGGTGACTTGATGACCGAACTTAAAGGGTCGACTTGGTGAGAGTACTTGGTGGGCTGACCTGGCGGAGCAACTTGATGAACAAACTTAAAGAGTCAACTTGGTGAGAGTACTTGGTGGGGTGACTTGATGAACAAACCTAAAGAGTCGACTTGGTGAGAGTACTCAGTGGGCTGACCTGCCAGGGTGACTTGGTGATCAAACGTAAAGAGTCGAATTGGTGAGAGTACTTGGTGGGCTGACCTAGCGAGTTGACTTGATGAACGAACTTAAAGAGTCGACTTCGTGGACTGACCTGGCAGAGTGACTTCATGAACAAACTTAAAGAGCCCACTTGGTGGGTCGACCTAGCGAGGTGACTTGATGAACGAACTTAAAGAGTCGACTTGGTGAGAGTAATTTGTGGGCTGACCTGGCGGGGTGACTTGATGAATGAACTTAAAGAGTCGACTTGTTGGGGTGACTTGATGAATGCACTTGAAGGTTCAACTTGGTGGGGTGACTCTATGAACGGACCTAAAGAGTTTACTTGGTGAGAGTACTTGGTGGGGCGACTTGATCAACAGACTTAAAGAGTCGACTTGGTGAGAGTACTTGGTGGGGTGACTTGATGAGCGCACTTGAAGAATCGACTTGGTTAGAGTACTTAATGGGGTGACTTGATGAATGGACTCAAAGATTCAACTTGCTGAGAGTACTTGGTGGCTCGACTTGATGAGCAGACTTAAAGAGTCCACTTGGTGAGAGTACTTGGCGGGGTGAACTGATGAACGAACTTAAAGAATCGACTTGGTGGGAGTACTTGGTTGGCCGAACTGGTGGGGTGACTTGATGAACGGACATAAAGAGTCAACTTGGTGGGGTCACTTGATGAAAGGACTTAAAGAGTTGACTTGGTGAGAGTACTTGGTGGGGTGACTTGATGAAAGAACTTAAAGGGTTGACTTGGCAGGGTGACTTGGTGAACGGACCTAAAGAGTTGACTCGGTGAGAGCACTTAGTGGGGTGACTTGATGAACAGACTCAAAGAGTCAACTTGGTGAGAGTACTTAGTGGCTCAACTTGATGAGCAGACTCAAAGAGTCCACTTGGTGAGAGTAATTGGCAGGGTGAACTGATGAACGAACTTAAACAGTCGACTTGGTGGGCCGAACTAGTTGGGTGACTTGATGAAGGGACATAAAGAGTCGACTTAGTGGGGTGACCTAATGAAAGGACTTAAAGAGTCAACTTGGTGAGAGTACTTGGTGGGGTGACTTGATGAACGCACTTGAAGAATTGACTTGGTTAGAGTACTTGGTGGGGTGAATTGATGAACAGAATCAAAGAGTCAACTTGGTGAGAGTACTTGGTGGCTCAACTTGATGAGAAGACTTAAAGAGTCAACTTGGTGAGAGTACTTGGCGGGGTGAACTGATGAACGGACTTAAAGAGTCGACTTGCTGGGAGTACTTGGTGGGCCGACTTGGTGGGGTGACTTGATGAACGACTTAAAGAGTCAACTTGGTTAGAGTACTTGTTTTGGTGACTTGATGAAAGGACTTGAAGAGTCGACTTGGTGGGGTGACTTGATGAAAGGACTTAAAGAGTCGACTTGGTGAGAGTACTTGGTGGGGTGACTTGATGAATGGAAATAAAGGGTCGACTTGGTGGGGTGACTTGATCAACACACTTGAAGGGTCGAGTTGGTGGGGTGACTTGATGAACGGACCTAAAGAGTTGACCTAGTGAGAGTACTTGGTGGGGTGACTTGATGAACAAAGTTAAAGAGTCGACTTGGTGAGAGTACTTGGTTGGGTGACTTGATGAACGCACTTGAAGAATCGACTTGGTTAGAGTACTTGGTGGGGTGACTTGATGAACAAACTTAAAGAGTCGACTTGGTGGGCTGACCTAGTGGGGTGACATGATGAACGAACTTAGAGAGTTGACTTGGTGAGAGTACTTGGTGACTTGCTGTGCCGACCTCGCCGGGTGACTTGATGAACGAACTTAAAGAGTCCACTTGGTGGGCCAACCTAGCGGGGTGACTTGATGAGAGAACCTAAAGAGTCAACTTGGTGAGAGTACTTGGTGGGCAGACATAGCGGGGTGATTTGATGAAGAAACTTAAAGAGTCAACTTGGTGAGAGTACCTTGTGGGGTGACTTGATGAACGAACCTAAAGAGTCGACTTGGTGGGCCGACCTAGCAGGGTGACTTGATGAATGAACTTAAAGAGTCGACTTGGTGGGCTGACCTGGAAGGGTGACTTGATGAACAAACTTAAAGAGTCAACCTGGTGAGAGTACTTGGTGGGCCGACCTGGAAAGGTGACTTGATGGACTAACTTAAAGAGTCGACTTGGTGAGAGTACTCGGTGGGCTGATCTAGTCATGTGACTTGATGAACAAACTTAAAGAGTCGACCTGGTGAGCCGACTTGGCCGGGTGACTTGTTGAACGAACTTAAAGAATTGAATTGGTGAGAGGACTTGGTGGGGTGACTTGATGAACAAACATAAAGAGTCGACTTGGTGAGAGTACTCGATGGGCCGACCTAGCGGGGTGACTTGGTGAGCAAACTTAAAGAGTCGACTTGGTGAGAGTACTTGGTGGGCTGACCTGGCGGGGTGACTTGATGAAAGAACTTAAAGAGTCAACTTGGTGGGCCGACTTGGCAGAGTGACTTCATGAATGAACTTAAAGAGTCCACTTGGTGGGCCGACTTGGTGGGGTGACTTGATGAACAAACTTAAAGAGTTGACTTGGTGAGATTAATTTGTGGGCTGACCCAGCGGGGTGACTTGATAAATGAACTTAAAGAGTTGACATGGTGGAGTGACTTGATGAACGCACTTGAAGGGTCGACTTGCTAGGGTGACTCTATGAACGGACCTAAAGAGTTGACTTGGTGAGAGTACTTGGTGGGGCGACATGATGAACAGACTTAAAGAGTCGACTTGGTGAGAGTACATGGTGGGGTGACTTGATGAGCGCACTTGAAGAATCGACTTGGTTAGAGTACTTGGTGGGGTGACTTGATGAACAGACTCAAAGAATCGACTTGGTGAGAGTACTTGGTGGCTCGACTTGATGAGCAGACTTAAAGAGTCCACTTGGTGAGAGTACTTGGCAGGGTGAAATGATGAACGGACTTAAAGAATTGACTTGGTGGGACTACTTGGTTGGCCGAATTGGTGGGGTGACTTGATGAATCGACATAAAGAGTCAACTTGGTGAGAGTACTTGTACTTGTTTTGGTGACTTGATGAATGTACTTAAAGAGTCGACTTGGTGGGGTCACTTGATGAAAGGACTTAAAGAGTTGACTTGGTGAGAGTACTTGGTGGGGTGACTTGATGAAAGAGCTTAAAGGGTCGACTTGGCGGGGTAACTTGGTGTATAGACCTAAAGAGTTGACTCGGTGAGAGCAATTGGTGGGGTGACTTGATGAACAGACTCAAAGAGTCGACTTGGTGAGAGTACTTGGTGGCTTCACTTGATGAGCAGACTCAAAGAGTCCACTTGGTGAGCGTACTTGGTGGGGTGAACTGATGAACAGACTTAAAGAGTCAACTTGGTGGGAGTACATGGTGGGGTGACTCGATCAAGGGACATAAAGAGTCGACTTGGTGAGAGTACTTGTTCTCTTGACTTGATGAACAGACTTAAACAGTCGACTTGGTGGGGTGACTTGATGAAAGGACTTAAAGAGTCGACTTGGTGAGAGTACATGGTGGGGTGACTTGATGAACGCACTTGAAGAATCGACTTGGTTAGAGTACTTGGTGGGGTGACTTGATGAACGGACTCAAAGAGTCGACTTGGTGAGAGTACTTTGTGGCTCGACTTGATGACCAGACTTAAAGAGTCAACTTGGTGAGAGTACTTGGCAGGGTGAACTGATGAACAGACTTAAAGGGTCAACTTGCTGGGAGTACTTGGTGAGCCGACCTGGTGGGGTGACTTGATGAACAGACTTAAAGAGTCGACTTGGTGAGAGTACTTGGTGGGGCGACTTGATGAATGGACTTAAAGGGTCAACTTTATGGGGTGACTTGATCAACGCACTTGAAGGGTCAAGTTGGTGGGGTGACTTGATGAACGGACCTAAAGAGTTGACCAGGTGAGAGTACTTGGTGGGGTGACTTGATGAACAGAGTTAAAGAGTTGACTTGGTGAGAGTACTTGGTCAGGTGACTTGATGAATGCACTTGAAGAATTGACTTGGTTAGAGTACTTGGTGGGGTGACTTGATGAACGAACTTAAAGAGTCAACTTGGTGGGCCGACCTAGCAGGGTGACTTGATGAACAAACTTAGAGAGTCGACTTGGTGAGAGTACTTGGTTACTTGGTGGGCCGACCTAGCTAGGTGACTTGATGAACGAACTTAAAGAGTCCACTTGGTGGGCTGACCTGGCGGGGTGACTTGATGAATGAACCTAAAGAGTCAACTTGGTGAGAGTACTTTGTGGGCAGACATAGCGGGGTGATTTGATGAACGAACTTAAAGAGTCGACTTGGTGAGAGTACTTGGTGGGGTGACTTGATGAATGAACATAAAGAGTCGACTTGGTGGGCTGACCTGGTAGGGTGACTTGATGAACGAACTTAAAGAGTCGACTTGGTGGGCCGACTTGGCAGGGTGACTTGATGAACAAACTTAAAGAGTCGACTTGGTGAGAGTACTTTGTGGGCCAACCTAGCAAGGTGACTTGATGAACTAACTTAAAGAGTCGACTTGGTGAGAGTACAAGGTGGGCTGACCTAGTCACATGACTTGATGAACGAACCTAAAGAGTCAACTTGGTGGGCCAACTTGGCCGGGTGACTTGATGAACGAACTTAAAGAGTCGACTTGGTGAGAGTACTTGGTCGGGTGACTTGATGAATGCACTTGAAGAATTAACTTGGTTAGAGTACTTGGTGGGGTGACTTAATGAACGAACTTAAAGAGTTGACTTGGTGGGCCAACCTGTGGGGGTGACTTGATGAACGAACTTAGAGAGTCGACTTGGTGAGAGTACATGGTGACTTGGTGGGCCGACCTGGCCGGGTGACTTGATGAACGAACTTAAAGAGTCCACTTGGTGGGCCGACCTGGTGGGGTGACTTGATGAATGAACCTAAAGAGTCAACTTGGTGAGAGTACTTTGTGGGCAGACATAGCGGGGTGACTTGATTAACAAACTTAAAGAGTCGACTTGGTGAGAGTACTCGATGGGCTGACCTAGTCACGTGACTTGATGAACAAACTTAAAGAGTCAACTTGGTGGGCTGACTTGGCTGAGTGACTTGATGAATGAACTAAAAGAGTCGACTTGGTGGGTCGAACTAGCAGGGTGACTTGGTGAGAGTACTTGGTGGGCTGACCCGGCAGGGTGACTTAATGAACGAACTTAGAGAGTCGACTTTGTGAGAGTACTTGGTGGGTCAAACTGGCGGGGTGACTTCATGAATGAACTTAAAGAGTCGACTTGGTGAGAGAACGTGGTGGGACGAGCTGGCGGTTTGAATTTATGAACAAACCTAAAGAGTCAACTTTGTGAGAGTACTTGGTGGGCCGACCTGGCGAGGTGACTTGATGACCGAACTTAAAGGGTCGACTTGGTGAGAGTACTTGGTGGGCCGACCTGGCGGAGCGAGTTGATGAACGAACTTAAAGAGTCAACTTGGTGAGAGTACTTGGTGGGGTGACCTGATGAACAAACCTAAAGAGTCGACTTGGTGAGAGTACTTGGTGGGCCGACCTAGCGGGGTGACTTGGTGATCAAACGTAAAGAGTCGACTTGGTAAGAGTACTTGGTGGGCTGACCTAGCAGGGTGACTTGATGAACGAACTTAAAGAGTCAACTTGGTGGGCTGACTTGGTAGAGTGACTTCATGAACGAACTTAAAGAGTCCACTTGGTGGGCCGACCTGGTAGGGTGACTTGATGAACGAACTTAAAGAGTCGACTTGGTGAGAGTAATTTGTGGGCTGACCTGGCAGGGTGACTTGATGAATGAACTTAAAGAGTCGACTTGGTGGGGTGACTTGATGAATGCACTTGAAGTGTCGACTTGGTGGGGTGACTCTATGAATGGACCTAAAGAGTTGACTTGGTGAGAGTACTTGGTGGGGTGACTTGATGAATAGACTTAAAGAGTCAACTTGGTGAGAGTACTTGGTGGGGTGACTTGATGAGCACACTTGAAGAATCGACTTGGTTAGAGTACTTAATGGTGTGACTTGATGAATGGACTCAAAGATTTGACTTGTTGAGAGTACTTGGTGGCTCGAATTGATGAGCAGACTTAAAAAGTCCACTTGGTGAGAGTACTTGGTGGGGTGAACTGATGAACGAACTTAAAGAATTGACTTGGTGGGAGTAATTGGTTGGCCGAACTGGTGGGGTGACTTTATGAACGGACATAAAGAGTCGACTTGGGGAGAGTACTTGTACTTGTTTTGGTGACTTGATGAAAAGACTTAAAGAGTCAACTTGGTGGGGTCACTTGATGAAAGGACTTAAAGAGTTGACTTGGTGAGAGTACTTGGTGGGGTGACTTGATGAAAGAACTTAAAGGGTTGACTTGGCAGGGTGACTTGGTGAACGGACCTAAAGAGTTGACTCGGTGAGAGCACTTAGTGGGGTGACTTGATGAACGGACTCAAAGAGTCGACTTGATGAGAGTACTTAGTGGCTCGACTTGATGAGCAGACTCAAAGAGTCCACTTGGTGAGAGTACTTGGCAGGGTGAACTGATGAATGGACTTAAAGAGTCGACTTGGTGAGCCGACCTGGTGGGGTGACTTGATGAAGGGACATAAAGAGTCGACTTGGTGGGCTGACTTGATGAAAGGACTTAAAGAGTCAACTTGGTGGGGTGACTTGATGAACGCACTTGAAGAATTGACTTGGTTAGAGTACTTGGTGGGATGAATTGATGAACGAACTCAAAGAATCGACTTGGCGAGAGTACTTGGTGGCTCGACTTGATGAGCAGACTTAAAGAGTCAACTTGGTGAGAGTACTTGGCAGGGTGAACTGATGAACGGACTTAAAGAGTCAACTTGCTGGGCTGACCTGGTGGGGTGACTTGATGAACGGACTTAAATAGTCGACTTCGTTAGAGTACTTGTTCTGGTGACTTGATGAATGGACTTGAAGAGTCGACTTGGTGGGGTGACTTGATGAAAGGACTTAAAGAGTTGAATTGGTGAGAGTACTTGGTGGGGCAACTTGATGAACAGACTTAAAGGGTCAACTTGGCGGGGTCACTTGATCAATGCACTTGAAGGGTCGAGTTGGTGGGGTGACTTGATGAACAGACATAAAGAGTTGACCTTGTGAGAGTACTTGGTCGGGTGACTTGATGAACAGAGTTAAAGAGTCGACTTGGTGAGAGTACTTGGTCGGGTGACTTGATGAATGCACTTGAAGAATCGACTTGGTTAGAGTACTTCGTGGGGTGACTTGATGAATGAACTTAAAGAGTCGACTTGGTGGGCTGACCTGGCGGGGTGACTTGATGAACGAACTTAGAGAGTTGACTTGGTGAGAGTATTTGGTGACTTGGTGGGCCGACCTGGCCAGGTGATTTGATGAACGAACTTAAAGAGTCCACTTGGTGGGCCGACCTGGCGGGGTGACTTGATGAATGAACCTAAAGAGTCGACTGGGTGGGAGTACTTGGTGGGCAGACATAGCGAGGTGATTTAATGAATGAACTTAAAGAGTTGACTTGGTGAGAGTACTTAGTGGGGTGATTTGATGAACAAACCTAAAGAGTCGACTTGGTGGGCCGACCTGGCAGGGTGACTTGATGAACGAACCTAAAGAGTCGACTTGGTGGGCCGACCTGGCAGGGTGACTTGATGAACGAACTTAAAGAGTCGACTTGGTGGGCCGACCTTGCAGGGTAACTTGATGAACAAACTTAAAGAGTCGACTTGGTGAGAGTACTTGGTGGGCCGACCTGGCAAGGTGACTTGATGGACTAACTTGAAGAGTCAACTTGGTGAGAGTACTCAGTGGGCTTACCTGGTCACGTGACTTGATGAACGAACTTAAAGAGTCGACCTTGTGGGCCGACTTGGCTGGGTAACTTGATGAACAAACTTAAAGAGTTGACTTGGTTGACTGACCTAGCAGGGTGACTTGGTGAGAGTACTTGGTGGGCATAACTAACAGGGTGACTCGACGAACGAACTTAGAGAGTCGACTTTGCGAGAGTACTTGGTGGGTTGAACTAGCGGGGTGACTTGATGAATGAACTTAAAGAGTCGACTTGGTGAGAGAACTTGGTGGGCCGAGCTGGCGGGGTGAATTGATGAACGAACCTAAAGAGTCGACTTTGTGAGAGTACTTGGTGGGCCAACCTAGCTAGGTGACTTGATGACCGAACTTAAAGGGTCGACTTGGTGAGAGTACTTGGTGGGCCGACCTGGCGGAGCAACTTGATGAACGAACTTAGAGAGTCGACATTGTGAGAGTACTTGGTGGGGTGACTTGATGAACAAACCTAAATAGTCAACCTGGTGAGAGTACTTGGTGGGTCGACCTGGTGAGAGTACTTGGTGGGCTGACCTAGCGGGGTGACTTGATGAGCAAACTTGAAGAGTCGACTTGGTGAGAGTACTTGGTGGGCTGACCTAGCGGGGTGACTTGATGAAAAAAGTTAAAGAGTCGACCTTGTGGGCCGACTTGGCAAAGTGACTTCATGAACAAACTTAAAGAGTCCACTTGGTGGGCTGACCCTGCGGGGTGACTTGATGAATGAACTTAAAGAGTTGACTTGGTGAGAGTAATTTGTGGGTTGACCTAGCGAGGTGACTTGATGAATGAACTTAAAGAGTCGACTTGGTGGGGTGACTTGATGAATGCACTTGAAGGGTCGACTTGCTGGGGTGACTCTATGAACGGACCTAAAGAATTGACTTGGTGAGAGTACTTGGTGGGGTGACTTGATGAACAGACTTAAAGAGTCAACTTGGTGAGAGTACTTGGTGGGGTGACTTGATGAGCGCACTTGAAGAATCGACTTGGTTAGAGTACTTGGTGGGGTGACTTGATGAACGGACTCAAAGAGTTGACTTGGTGAGAGTACTTGGTGGCTTGACTTGATGAGTAGACTTAAAGAGTCCACTTGGTGAGAGTACTTGGCGGGGTGATCTGATGAATGGACTTAAAGAATCGACATGGTGGGAGTAATTTGTTGGCCGAACTGGTGGGGTGACTTGATGAACGGACATAAAGAGTCGACTTGGTGAGAGTACTTGTACTTGTTTTGGTGACTTGATGAACAGACTGAAAGAGTCAACTTGGTGGGGTCACTTGATGAGAGGACTTAAAGAGTTGACTTGGTGAGAGTACTTGGTGGGGTGACTTGATGAAAAAACTTAAAGGGTTGACTTGGCAGGGTAACTTGGTGAACGGACCTAAAGAGTTGAGTCTATGATAGCACTTGGTGGGGTGACTTGATGAACGAACTCAAAGAGTCGACTTGGTGAGAGTATTTGGTGGCTCGACTTGATGAGCAGACCCAAAGAGTCCACTTGGTGAGAGTACTTGGCAGAGTGAACTGATGAACAGACTTAAAGAGTCGACTTGGTGGGAGTACTTGGTGGGGTGACTTGATGAAGGGACATAAAGAGTCAACTTGGTGAGAGTACTTGTTCTAGTGACTTGATGAACGGACTTAAACAGTTGACTTTGTGGGGTGACTTGATGAAAGGACTTAAAGAGTTGAGTTGGTGAGAGTACTTGGTGGGGTGACTTGATGAACGCACTTGAAGAATCGACTTGGTTAGAGTACTTGGTGGGGTGACTTGATGAACGGACTTAAAGGGTCGACTTGGTGAGGTGACTTGATGAACGAGCCTAAAGAGTTGACTTAGTGAGAGTACTTGGCGGGGTGATCTGATGAATAGACTTAAAGAGTCGACTTTGTGGGAGTACTTGGTTGGCCGACCTGGTGGGGTGACTTGATGAACGAACTTATAGAGTCAACTTGGTGAGAGTACTTGTTCTGGTGACTTGATGAAAGGACTTAAAGAGTCAACTTGGTGGGGTGACTTGATGAAAGGACTTAAAGAGTCAACTTGGTGGGGTGACTTGATGAAAGTACTTAAAGAGTTGACTTGGTGAGAGTACTTGGTTGGGCGACTTGATGAACGGACTTAAAGGGTCGACTTGGTTAGAGTACTTGTTGTGGTGACTTGATGAACGGACTTGAAGAGTCAACTTGGTGGGGTGAATTGATGAAAGGACTTAAAGAGTCGACCTGGTGAGAGTACTTGGTGGGGTGACTTGATGAACGGACTTAAAGGGTCAACTTGGTGGGGTGACTTGATGAATGGACCTAAAGAGTTGACTTGGTGAGAGTACTTGGCGGGGTGAACTGATGAATAGACTTAAAGAGTCGACTTGATGGGCCAACCTGGTGGGGTGACTTGATGAACGGACTTATAGAGTCGACATGGTGAGAGTACTTGTTCTGGTGACTTGATGAAAAGACTTAAAGAGTCGGCTTGGTGGGGTGACTTGATGAAAGAACTTAAAGAGTCGACTTGGTGGGGTGACTTGATGAATGAACTTAAAGGGTCGACTTTGTGGGGTGACTTGATGAACGGACCTAAAGAGTTGACTTGGTGAGAGTACTTAGTGGGGTGACCTGATGAAAAGACTTAGAGAGTCGACTTGGTGAGAGTACTTGGTGGGCCGACCTGGTTGGGTGACTTTGTGAATGGACTTAAAGAGTCGACATGGTGGGGTGACTTGACGAACGGACTTCAAGATTTGACTTGGCGAGGTGACTTTATGAATGATTCTTAAGAGTTGACTTGGTGAGAGTACTTGGTGTGGTAAATTGATGAACAAACTTAAAGAGTCGAATTGGTGAGAGTACTTCGTGGGGTGACTTGATGAACGCACTTGAGGAGTTGACTTGGTGGGGTGACTTTATGAACAGACCTAAAGAGTTGACCTAGTGAGAGAACTTGGTGGGGTGACTTGATGAACATAGTTAAAGAGTTGACTTGGTGAGAGTACTTGGTCGGGTGACTTGATGAACGCACTTGAAGAATCGACTAGGTTAATGTACTTGGTGGGGTGACTTGATGAATGAACTTAAAGAGTCGACTTGGTGGGCCGACCTGGCAGGGTGACTTGGTGAGAGTACTTGGTGGGCATACCTAACAGGGTAACTAAATGAACGAACTTAGAAAGTTGACTTTGCGAGAGTACTTGGTGGGTCGAACTAGCGGGGTGACTTGATGAATGAACTTAAAGAGTCAACTTGGTGAGAGAACTTGGTGGGCCGAGCTGGCGGGGTGGATTGATGACTGAACCTAAAGAGTCAACTTTGTGAGAGTACTTGGTGGGCTGACCTGGCTAGGTGACTTGATGACCAAACTTAAATGCTCGACTTGGTGAGAGTACTTGGTGGGCCGACCTGGCAGAGCGACTTAATGAACGAACTTAAAGAGTCAACTTGGTGAGAGTACTTGGTGGGGTGACCTGATGAAAAAACCTAAAGAGTTGACCTGGTGAGAGTACTTGGTGGGTCGACCTGGTGAGAGTACTTGGTGGGCTGACCTGGCGGGGTGAATTGATGAGCAAACTTGAAGAGTCGACTTGGTGAGAGTACTTGGTGGGCTGACTTGGCAGGGTGACTTGATGAACGAACTTAAAGAGTCGACCTTGTGGGCCAACTTGGAAGAGTGATTTCATGAACGAACTTAAAGAGTCCACTTGGTGGGCTGACCCTGCAGGGTGACTTGATGAACAAACTTAAAGAGTTGACTTGGTGAGAGTAATTTGTGGGCTGACCTGGTGAGGTGACTTGATGAATGAACTTAAAGAGTCGACTTGGTGGGGTGACTTGATGAACGCACTTGAAGGGTCGACTTGGTGGGGTGACTCTATGAACGGACCTAAAGAGTTGACTTGGTGAGAGTACTTGGTGGGGTGACTTGATGAACAAACCTAAATAGTCGACCTGGTGAGAGTACTTGGTGGGCTGACCTGGCGAGGTGAATTGATGAGCAAACTTGAAGAGTCGACTTGGTGAGAGTACTTGGTGGGTTGACCTGGCGGGGTGACTTGATGAACGAACTTAAAGAGTCAACCTTGTGGGCCAAATTGGCAGAGTGATTTCATGAATGAACTTAAAGAGTCCACTTGGTGGGCCGACCCTGCAGGGTGACTTGATGAACAAACTTAAAGAGTCGACTTGGTGAGAGTAATTTGTGGGCTGACCTAGCGAGGTGACTTGATGAATGAACTTAAAGAGTCAACTTGGTGGGGTGACTTGATGAATGCACTTGAAGGGTCGACTTGGTGGGGTGACTCTATGAACGGACCTAAAGAGTTGACTTGGTGAGAGTACTTGGTGGGGTGACTTGATGAACATACTTAAAGAGTCGGCTTGGTGAGAGTACTTGGTGGGGTGACTTGATGAGCGCACTTGAAGAATTGACTTGGTTAGAGTACTTGGTGGGGTGACTTGATGAACGGACTCAAAGAGTTGACTTGCTGAGAGTACTTGGTGGCTCGACTTGATGAGCAGACTTAAAGAGTCCACTTGGTGAGAGTACTTGGCGGGGTGATCTGATGAATGGACTTAAAGAATCAACTTGGTGGGAGTAATTTGTTGGCCGAACTGGTGGGGTGACTTGATGAACGGACATAAAGAGTCAACTTGGTGAGAGTACTTGTACTTGTTTTGGTGACTTGATGAACGGACTGAAAGAGTCGACTTGGTGGGGTCACTTGATGAAAGGACTTAAAGAGTTGACTATGTGAGAGTACTTGGTGGGGTGACTTGATGAAAGAACTTAAAGGGTCGACTTGGTGGGGTGACTTGGTGAACGGACCTAAAGAGTTGACTCTATGAGAGCACTTGGTGGGGTGACTTGATGAACGGACTCAAAGAGTCAACTTGGTGAGAGTATTTGGTGGCTCAACTTGATGAGCAGACTCAAAGAGTCCACTTGGTGAGAGTACTTGGCGGAGTGAACTGATGAACGGACTTAAAGAGTCGACTTGGTGGGAGTACCTGGTGGGGTGACTTGATGAAGGGACATAAAGAGTCGACTTGGTGAGAGTACTTGTTCTGGTGACTTGATGAACGGACTTAAATAATCGACTTGGTGGGGTGACTTGATGAAAGGACTTAAAGAGTTGACTTGGTGAGAGTACTTGGTGGGGTGACTTGATGAATGCACTTGAAGAATCGACTTGGTTAGAGTACTTGGTGGGGTGACTTGATGAACGGACTTAAAGGGTCGACTTGGTGGGGTGACTTGATGAACGGACCTAAAGAGTTGACTTGGTGAGAGTACTTGGCGGGGTGATCTGATGAACAGACTTAAAGAGTCAACTTTGTGGGAGTACTTGGTGGGACGACCTGGTGGGGTGACTTGATGAATGGACTTATAGAGTTAACTTGGTGAGAGTACTTGTTCTGGTGACTTGATGAAAGGACTTAAAGAGTCAACTTGGTTGGGTGACTTGATGAACGCACTTGAAGAATCAACTTGGTTAGAGTACTTGGTGGGGTGATTTGATGAACGAACTTAAAGGGTCGACTTGGTGGGGTGACTTGATGAACGGACCTAAAGAGTTGACTTGGTGAGAGTACTTAGCAGGGTGATCTGATGAACAGACTTAAAGAGTCAACTTTGTGGGAGTACTTGGTGGGCCGACCTGGTGGGGTGACTTGATGAACAAACTTATAGAGTCAACTTGGTGAGAGTACTTGTTCTAGTGACTTGATGAAAGGACTTAAAGAGTTGACTTGGTGGAGTGACTTGATGAAAGGACTTAAAGAGTCAACTTGGTGGGGTGACTTGATGAAAGGACTTAAATAGTCAACTTGGTGAGAGTACTTGGTGGGGCGACTTGATGAATGGACTTAAAGGGTCGACTTGGTTAGATTACTTTTTCCGGTGACTTGATAAATGGACTTGAAGGGTCGACTTGGTGGGGTGACTTGATGAAAGGACTTAAAGAGACAACTTGGTGAGAGTACTTGGTGGGGTGACTTCATAAACGGACTTAAAGGGTTGACTTGGCGAGGTGACTTGATGAACGGACCTAAAGAGTTGACTTGGTGAGAGTACTTGGCGGGGTGAACTGATGAACAGACTTAAAGAGTCGACTTGATGGGCCGACCTGGTGGGGTGACTTGATGAACAGACTTATAGAGTCGACTTGGTGAGAGTACTTGTTCTGGTGACTTGATGAACGAACTTAAAGAGTCGGCTTGGTGGGGTGACTTGATGAACGGACCTAAAGAGTTGACTTGGTGAGAGTACTCAGTGGGTTGACCTGATGAACAGACTTAGAGAGTCGACTTGGTGAGAGTACTTGGTGGGTCGACCTGGTTGGGTGACTTCGTGAACGGACTTAAAGAGTCGACATGGTGGGGTGACTTCACGAACGGACTTCAAGATTGGACTTGGCGAGGTGACTTGGTGAACGATCCTTAAGAGTTGACTTGGTGAGAGTACTTGGTGTGGTGACTTGATGAACAAACTTAAAGAGTCGAATTGGTGAGAGTACTTGGTGGGGTGACTTGATGAAAGCACTTGAAGAGTCGACTTGGTGGGGTGACTTTATGAAAAGACCTAAAGAGTTGACCTGTTGAGAGAACTTGGTGGGGTGACTTGATGAACATAGTTAAAGAGTTGACTTGGTGAGAGTACTTGGTCGGGTGACTTGATGAACGCACTTGAAGAATCGAATAGGTTAATGTACTTAGTGGGGTGACTTGATGAACGAACTTAAAGATTCGACTTGGTGGGCTGACTTGGCGGGGTGACTTGATGAACAAACTTAGAGAGTCAATTTGGTGAGAGTAATTGGTGACTTGGTGCGCCCACCTGGCCGGGTGACTTGATGAACAAACTTAAAGAGTCAACTTGGTGAGAGTACTTGGTGGGCTGACCTGGTCATATGACTTGATGAACGAACTTAAAGGGTCAACTTGGTTGGCCGACTGGGCTAAGTGACTTGATGAACGAACTTAAAGAGTCAACTCGGTGGGTCAAACTAGCGATGTGACTTGGTGAGAGTACTTGGTGGGCTAAACTGGCAGGGCGACTTGATGAACGAACTTAGAGACTCGACTTTGTGAGAGTACTTGGTGTGTCGAACTGGTGAGGTGACTTGATGAACAAACTTAAAGAGTCGACCTGGTGAGAGAACTTGGTGGGCCGAGCTGGCGGGGTGAATTGATGAATGAACCTAAAGAGTCGACTTTGTGAGAGTACTTGGTGGGCTGACCTGGCGGGGTGACTTGATGACCGAACTTAAAGGGTCGACTTGGTGAGAGTACTTGGTGGGCCGACCTGGCGGAGCAACTTCATGAACGAACTTAAAGAGTCGACTTGGTGAGAGTACTTGGTGGGGTGACCTGATGAATAAACCTAAAGAGTCATCCTGGTGAGAGTACTTGGTGGGCCGACCTGGCGGGGTGACTTGGTGGGCAAACTTAAAGAGTCGACTTGGTGAGAGTAGTTGGTGGGCTGACCTAGCAGGGTGACTTGATGAACGAACTTAAAGAGTCGACTTGGTGGGCCGACTTTCCATAGTGACTTCATGAATGAACATAAAGAGTCCACTTGGTGGGCCGACCTGGCGGGGTGACTTGATGAACAAACTTAAAGAGTCGACTTGGTGAGAGTAATTTGGGGGCTGACCTGGCGGGGTGACTTGATGAATGAACTTAAAGAGTCGACTTGGTGGGGTGACTTGATGAACGCACTTGAAGGGTCGACTTGGTGGGGTGACTCTATGAACGGACCTAAAGAGTTGACTTGGTGAGAGTACTTGGTGGGGTGACTTGATGAAAGGACTTAAAGAGTCAACTTGGTGAGAGTTCTTGGTGGGGCAACTTGATGAACGCACTTGAAGAATCGACTTGGTTAGAGTACTTGGTGGGGCGACTTGATGAACGGACTCAAAGAGTCTACCTAGTGAGAGTACTTGGTGGCTCAACTTGAAGAGCAGACTTAAAGAGTCAACTTGGTGAGAGTACTTGGCGGGGTGAACTGATGAACAGACTTAAAGACTTGACTTGGTGGGAGTACATGGTGGGACGACCTGGTGGGGTGACTTTATGGATGGACTTAAAGAGTCGACTTGGTTAGAGTACTTGTTCTGGTGACTTGATGAACGAACTTGAAGAGTCAACTTGGTGGGGTGACTTGGTGAAAGGACTTAAAGAGTCAACTTGGTGAGAGTACTTGGTGGGGCAACTTGATGAATGGACTTAAAGGGTTGGCTTGGTGGGGTGACTTGATGAAAGGACTTAAAGAGTCGACTTGGTGGGGTGACTTGATGAATGAACTTAAAGGGTCAACTTTGCAGGGTGGCTTGATGAACGGACCTAAGGAGTTGACTTGGCAAGAGTACTTGGTGGGGTGACCTAATGAATAGACTTAGAGAGTCAACTTGGTGAGAGTACCTGGTAGGCTGACCTGGTTGGGTGACTTCATGAACTGACTTAAAGAGTCAACTTGGTGGGAGTACTTAGTGGGGTGACTTGATGAACGGAATTCAAGGGTCAACTTGGCGAGGTGACTTGATGAACAGTCCTAAAGAGTTGACTTGGTGAGAGTACTTGGTGTTGTCACTTGATGAAAAGACTTAAAGAGTCGAATTGGTGAGAGTACTTGGTGGGCTGACTTGATGAACATAGTTAAAGAATTGACTTGGTGAGTGTACTTGGTCGGGTGACTTGATGAACACACTTGAAGAATTGACTTGGTTAGAGTACTTGGTGGGGTGACTTGATGAAAAAACTTAAAGATTTGACTTGGTGGGCCGACCTGGCAAGGTGACTTGATGAACAAACTTAGAGAGTCGACTTGGTGAGAGTACTTGGTGACTTGGTGGGCCGACCTGGCCGGGTGACTTGATGAACAAACTTAAAGAGTTGACTTGGTGAGAGTACTCGGTGGGCTGACCTGGTCACGTGACTTGATGAACAAACTTAAAGAGTCGACTTGGTGGGCTGACTTGGCCGAGTGAATTGATGAACAAACTTAAAGAGTCGACTTGGTGGGTTGAACTAATGGGGTGACTTGGTGAGAGTACTTGGTGGGCTAACTTGGTAGGGTGACTTGATGAACAAACTTAGAGAGTCAACTTTGTGAGAGTACTTGATGGGTCGAACTGGCGGGGTGACTTGATGAACGAACTTAAAGAGTCAACCTGGAGAGAGAACTTGGTGGGCTGAGCTGGCGAGGTGAATTGATGAACGAACCTAAAGAGTCAACTTTTTGAGAGTACTTGGTGGGCTGACTTGGCGGAGCGACTTGATGAATGAACTTAAAGAGTCAACTTGGTGAGAGTACTTGGTGGGGTGACTTGATGAAGAAACCTAAAGAGTCGACTTGGTGAGAGTACTCGGTGGGCCGACCTGGCGGGGTGACTTGGTGAGAAAACTTAAAGAGTCAACTTGGTGAGAGTAGTTGGTGGGCTGACCTGGCGGGGTGACTTGATGAACGAAATTAAAGAGTCATCTTGGTGGGAAGACTTGGCACAGTGACTTCATGAATGAACTTAAAGAGTCCACTTGGTGGGCTGACCTGGCCAGGTGACTTGATGAAAGGACTTAAAGAGTCAACTTGGTGAGAGTACTTGGTGGGGCAACTTGATGAATGCACTTGAAGAATCAACTTGGTTAGAGTACTTGGTGGGGCAACTTGATGAACGGACTCAAAGAGTTGACTTGGTGAGAGTACTTGGTGGCTCGACTTGATGAGCAGACTTAAAGACTCAACTTGGTGAGAGTGGGTCTAACGGGGTGAGGTGGTGAGTGGGCCTTACAGGGCGAGTTGGTGGGGTGACTTGGCGAGTGGAATTAGAGAGCCAATGTGGTGAGGGAACTCGGCGAGTTGATTCGTTGAGATGACATGGTGAGCTGACTTGGCGAGTCGACTTTGCGAGCAAACTTAAAGAGTCGACTTGGCAACGTACTCGAGTTGACTTGGTGAGGCAACTTGGCGAGCGGGCTCAAAGAGTCAACATGATGAAGTGACTCATTGAGTCAACATGGTGAGGCAACTCATGGTGAGGAGCTATCCTTGAGGTGACTTGGTGGGCCTACTTGTTTAGTTGACTTGGTGAGCTGACCTGATGAGCTGACATGGTGAGCGGGCTTAAAGAGGCGACGACTTGGTGGGGTAACTTGGAAAGCCAACTTATCAAGGCGAGATGGTGAGTCAACTTGGTGAGCTCACTTGGTGAGCACACTTAAAGAGTCAACTTCGTGAGGTGACTCGGCGAGTTAGCTCGCTGATACAACTTGGGCGAGCTGACCTGGCGAGCGAACTTAAAGAGGCGACTTGGGCAGGCTGACCTGGTGAGCGAACTTAAAGAGTTGACTTGGCAACATACTTGAACAACCGACTTGGTGAGCTAACATGGTGAGTGGGCTTAGAGAAGCAACTCGGTGGGGTAACTTGGCAAGCACACTTACTAGGGAAAGGTGGTAAAATGACTAGGTGATTCGACTTGGTGAGCTGACTTAGGAAGCTGACTTGTTGAGCAAACTTAAGGGGTCGACTTGGTGAGGAAACCTGAATAGTCGACTCAGTGAGCTGACTTGGGGAGCCGAAATGGCGAGCGGTCTTAAAGAAGAGGTGACCTGGTGGGGCAACCTGGTGAGGCAAGACGGTAAGTCATCTTAGTGAGCTAGCTTGACGAGCTGTGAGCAGACTTAAATAGTCAATTCTTGATTTGGCAAAGACCACATGGTTAGATGACTTGGTGAGCCAACCTAGCTAGCAAAATTGGCAAGCAAACCTATAGAATCGACTTGCTGTCCCCAGCCAGGATCGCATGCCTAGGTCGACCCAACTTGTGTCACTCGACTCCGTCGCATTAGCCTCGGGTGACCCGACTGGGTCGCCAGAGTGGGTCGACGAGGTGAAAAAAAAAAAATCATGGGAGGCCCTGTACAGCAAAAAGCACTAAATTTTGGGCATTACAAAAAAAAAAAAAAAAAGTTACCTGCTTTTGGATCATGCACAAGTTTCAGTTCACGTATTGCCAAGCTGACTCGAGGCGTTATGCCTAGCTAGCCAGATTCGAGGTAGGGTAGCCGAAATGATCCGATTTGAGAATTTTATTTATAAAAAGAGATCATGATAGGCCCCATAAGGCAAAAAAGAATGAAATTTTGGGAGTTCAAAAAAAAAACGTTACCCGATTTTGGATCGTGCACAAGGCTTGGGTCACGTAGCATCGAGGTGCCCTGGGTGACATGATTCAAGTGAAAAGTTTATAGTGGCATGAGTCGTGCAAAAAAATTGGAGGCCATTAAGGATCGAGGCACTTCGAGTCGAGGTTGCCGAGGTGGGTCGGGTTGAAAACTTTGGGCGTTAACCAAAAAGAAAAAGTTAACCGCTTTTGGATCACGTACATGGCTTGGGGCACTTAGAATCAAGTCGAGCATAGTGACATGAGTCATGCAAAAAATTTGGAGATGACTCGAGTCGAGGCATCTGACTCTATCCAAGTTCAAAACTTTGGGACTTGACAAAAAAAAGAAAAAAGAAAAAGTTACCCGATTTTGGATCACATAAGTGACTTGGGCCACTCAGAATCAAGGCGAGTGCAGTTACATGAGTCGAGCAAATAAAAAAAATGGAGGCGGTTAAGGCTCGAGGCAATTCGAGTCGGGGTAGCTGAGTTGATTTGAAAACTTTGGCCATTAGCCAAAAAAAGAGTTATTCACTTTTGGATCACGTACATGACTTGGGGCGCATAGAATCAAGTCAAGCACGGTGACATGAGTGGTTCAAAAAAATTGCAGGCGATTAAGGCTCAAGGCGATTTGAGTCGAGATTGCTGACACGATTCGGGTTGAAATCTTTGGGTGTTAACCAAAGAAGGAAGAACCTAACTGCTTTTGGATCACGTACATGACTCGGGGCACCAAGTTGAGCATGGTGACATGAGTCCTATGAAAAAATTTGAGGCGGTTAAGGCTCGAGGCGATACAAGTCGGGGTTGCTAACACAATTTGGGTTGAAAACTTTGGGTGTTAACCCAAATAAAGAGTTGACCACCTTTGGATCACGGAAATGACTCGGCACACTTAGAATCATGTTGAGCATGGTGACATGAGTCATGTAAAAAAATTGGAGGCAGTTAAGGCTCGATGCGATTCGAGTCGGGGTTTGGGTAGTTGGGGCAATTCGTGTCGGGGTTGCCGACATGGTTTGAGTTGAAAACTTTGGGCATTAACCCCAAAAAAAAAAAGTTGACCTCTTTTGGACCACGTACATGACTCGGGGCACTTAGAATCAAGTCGAGCACGGTGACATGGGTTGTGCGAAAAATTAGGAGGCGATTCGAGTCGGGGTAGCCAACTCGATTTGAGTTCAAAACATTGGGCGTTAACCAAAAAAATAAGTTGACCGATTTTGGATCATGTACATGAGTCGTCTACCCTCGTGAAAATTACAAAACTCGGGGACTCGCCTGGAATTTGCAGTCAGAAGATTTTTTTGCCCTCACGAAAATTTACAAACCCCACCCGCTCGAAATTTGGACTAGAAAGATTTTTCCGCCCTCGCGGAATTTACAAACCCCACCCGCTCGAAATTTGGCACTTGGAAATTACGAAACCCCGTGCGCCCGAAATTTGGACTTGGAAGATTTTTTCGCCCTCACAAAAATTGCAAACCTGACCCACATGGAAATTGCACTTGGAAGACTTTTTTGCACTTGCGGAAATCACAAAATCGCACCCGCGGGGAATTCGGCACTTGGGAGATTTTTTCGCCCTTCCAAAAATCGCAAACCCCACCAACTCAAAATTTGGGACTCAGGAGATTTTTTTCCCCCTTGTCAAAATTTTACAAAACCCCACTTGCCCAAAATTTGGCACTCAGGAGATTTTTCTGCCCTGGCAGAAATTTCTACAAAACCCCTCCCTCCTGCCCAGAATTTGGCACTTAGGAGATTTTTCTGCCCTGGCGGAAATTGCAAACCCCACCTACCAGGAATTTGGCACCTGGGAGATTTTTACGCCCTCGTGAAAATTGCAAACCCCACCCGTCGGGAATTTGGCACTTGGGAGATTTTTTCGCCCTCGTGGAAATTTTCACAAAACCCCACCTACCCGGAATGTGGCACTTGGGAGATTTTTTCGCCCTGACAGAAATTGCAAAAGTGACCCCACCACCTGCCGAGAATTTGGCACTTGGGAGATTTCTTTGCCCTCGCAGAAATTTTCACAAAACCCCACCTGCTCAAAATTTGGCACTTGGGAGAGTTTTCTCGCCCTCGCAAAAAATTGCAAACCCCACCCGCCCAAAATTTGGCACTTGGAAGATTTTCCCGCACTCACACAAATTGCAAACCCCACCCGTCGAGAATTTGGCACCTAAGAGATTGTTACAAGCTCACAAGAAAAAACCTTGCAAACTCCACCCCCACCCAAAATTTGGCACTTGGGAGATTTTCTCGCCCTCGCGCAAATTACAAACCCCACCCACCTTAGAGTTGAAAAAGGTTTTACGAATCGAGGCGACAGAGGGCTGAATCTCAGTGGATCGTGGCAACAAGGCCACTCTAGCACTTACAATACCCCGTCACTTATTTAAGTCGTCTGCAAAAGATTCTTCTCGCTGACAGCTTGAAATTAATATCCAAGGTTTCTCCAACGGGCTAGTGCACCAATCAGAGATGGCCAATGACACGGGCCCCTAGGAGTGCAAGAGCACCCCTACTGTGGGTTGCGATGCAGCCGAAGAGAGATATGCGCCGCATCTAGCATGGATTCTGACTTAGAGGCATTCAGTCATAATCCGACACATGGTAGCTTCGCGCCACTGGCTTTTCAACCAACCACAATGACCAAATGTGTGAATCAATGGTTCCTCTCATACTAAGTTGAATTACTATCGTGACGCGGATTGATCAGTAGGGTAAAACTAACCTGTCTCATGACGGTCTAAACCCAGCTCACGTTCCCTATTGGTGGGTGAACAATCCAACACTTGGTGAATTCTGCTTCACAATGATAGGAAGAGCTGACATCGAAGGATCAAAAAGAAATGTCGCTATGAATGCTTGGCTGCCACAAGCCAGTTATCCCTATGGTAACTTTTTTGACACCTCTAGCTTCAAATTCCAAAAGTCTAAAGGATCGATAGGCCACGCTTTCATGGTTTGTATTCATACTAAAAATCAAAATCAAATCAGCTTTTACCCTTTTGTTCCCCATGAGATTTCTATTCTCGTTGAGATCATCTTAGGATACCTACGTTATCTTTTAACAGATGTGCCGCCCTAGCCAAACTCCCCACCTAACAATGTCTTCTGCCCGGATTGACGCGCCTAGATGCACCTTAAGGCCAAAAATAGGGGCATTTCCCTGTCTCCGCCTCATGGAATAAATAAAATAATGTTAAAAGTAGTGGTATTTCACTTGTGCCCGAAAGCTCCCACTTATTCTACACCTCTCAAGTCATTTCACAAAGTCGGACTAGAGTCAAGCTCAAAAGGGTCTTCTTTGCCTGCTGATTCTACCAAGCTTGTTCCCTTGGCTGTGGTTTCGCTAGATAGTAGATAGGGACAGTGGGAATCTTGTTAATCCATTCATGTATGTCACTAATTAGATGACGAGGCATTTGGCTACCTTAAGAGAGTTATAGTTACTCCCGTCATTTACCAGCGCTTGGTTGAATTTCTTCACTTTGACATTCAGAGTACTGGGCATAAATCACATTGCATCAGCATCCACAGGGACCATCGTTATGCTTTGTTTTAATTAAACAGTCAAATTCCCCTTGTCTGTACCAGTTTTGATTCGACTGTTCGTCGCCTAGGGAAAGCCCTCCGAAGGGGGCGTCCTGCGTCCGTTGCCCGATCGGCACGCAACAACCCAGCCTCGCCGCGAGAGCAGCTTGGGTAGGCTGCCAACAGCCCACGAGTTTGGGATACAGACCCCTAGGCCTAGCCCTCAGAGCCAATCCTTTTCTCGAAGTTATAGATCCATTTTGCTGACTTCCCTTACCTACATTGTTCTATTGACCAGAGGCTATTCACCTTGGAGACCTGATGCGGTTATGAGTATGATTGAGCGTGAACAGTACTCGGTCCTCTAGATTTTCAAGGGCCGCCGAAGGTGCATCGGACACCATAGGATGTGCGGTGCTCTTCCAGCCACTGGACCCTATCTCCAGTTGAACCAATTTTAGGGTGGGTAGGCTGTTAAAAAGAAAAGATAACTCTTCCCGGGGCCCCGCCGACGTCTCCAAATTTCCTAACGTTGCCATCCGCCACCACATCCCGGTTTGATAATATTAACCTGATTCATTTTGATGATCGCGCAAAGTGCACCCTTGAAACAGGGTTTCCCCATCTCTTAGGATCGACTAACCCATGTCCAAGTGCTGTTCACATGGAACCTTTCCCCACTTTAGTCTTCAAAGTTCTCATTTGAATATTCGCTACTACCACCAAGATCTGCACTGGGGGCCGATCCACCCAGGATCACGCCCAAGGTTTCGCAACAACCCCCGCGTCCTCCTACTCATCGGAGCCTGGCACTTGCCTCGATGACCGAGTATAGGTTGCGCACTTCAACACCATCCATTTTTGGGGCTAGTTGATTCAGCAGGTGAGTTGTTACACACTCCTTAGCAGATTTCAACTTCCATGACCACCATCCTGCTGTCTTAATCAACTAACACCCTTTGTGGGATCTGGGTTAGCGCGCAATTTGGCACCGTAACTCAGCTTTGGGTTCATCCTACATCGGCAGTTTTTCTTACAAAAAATGGCCCACTTGGAGCTCGCAATTTCATGGCGTGGCTCAATAGAGCAGTCGCGCTGACTTA